>APFE030620968.1:248888-319126 GCA_000404065.3 Pinus taeda | reverse complement strand
AAAGGGTAAACTGGCTCCCGACCTTAGGATAAGGCGGGAGAAGGACATTTCCATAGTTTTTCCTCCTTGGGTGGTTTTTTTAGGGCACTCAAAGGTTTTCTTCAAGGGTTTTTTAAGGTCAAAATGGAACTTTTGGGCAGGGAAACCGGTTGAGATGGGGCAGAAGGTAGAACATGGGTTCTTGATCTTAACCAGGTGTTAACTCAATTCCCAGGGAGTGAATATTATGGCTATAGTACCAAGGGGAAATACTTATACAATGGGGGATTATACACCATGGTGTTTATAATAATAGGGATAGTGGAGTATAGGGAGCTAAGTACTAGAGTTAGTTGTTAATATGGAGGGAACATATAGATGAGGGCTGGTTCAACCAAGTTTTTCTTTGAAAATAGCTTGAAATCAAGAGTAGATCAAAATGAAAAGATTTTTGCACAAGAAATGTGGCTTTTAAAGCCATAAGAATATAACAAAGATATGAACTTTTGTGCTCTGTACATCTTGGGAAAGGGTGTTAGTAATAAGTGATACACAAATGAAAACAAGGATGTTAGTCATGCTCCAGTGTGTTGCTTTCTTGTAAATGTTTCAGCAACTTTGGTCTTGAAAGAGACACCACTTCTGCAACCCCATCTACCTACCCAACTAGTTCTCCTAACATTTTTTGTTCCTTCTTGAAGGGTGCACTTGGACTTGCAAACCCTTTGAATGCCTTTTCTTTTCATTGGCTTTTTGTTTCATCTCCTATCTAATACTACCCTTATTCCTTCCAAGGTCCCAGATTAAGCAGTTGGGAACCTTCCTTTCTCTACCTAGCTAGTGATCTGCCAAGATTAAACAGTTTGGACAGATTCCATTCTCTATTCTACAACATAAATTGAAAACATGGCATGATCCATATTAGACTGTTGGGTCATCCATAAACTTTTGTAAAAAAGCAGGCCTATATACACCTTCTTCTCTTGTAAATATGAAACCTTTGTGACAGCAAAATGGAGCATATTTGGCACTTATTTTTGCCAATCATGAAATATGAAACCTATTGGTATAGGTATCCAACAAATACCATGGCCCACGAACCATGGGTGAGTCTAAAAAACAACCTATCACCTACCCATACAAGGGACTAATGCCCCTTTGACTCTTACTTAGCTTTGCACTCTGCTCCCACATTTTGCGAAGAATTTCCATTATTTAACAAAAACTTTTACAAAAATTGACTTAACTAACAAACTTTGACCCCAGGGACCGCATCCCAACACTGTTATCACCAAAAATTGACCACCTAGCCATAATTTACTAGATGGATTGAAGTACACCATGTTCTTTCACTGTGAGAAATTACTTAATAAACCACATTTGTTAAGTCATTTATAATTAAACCCATGAAGAATAATTAAATAAATCACTATTTATTTAATTATCTTCTAGGAATAATTAATTAAATAATTGTTTAACTAATATTCCTTGTCAGATTTGACCCAGTTATTAGAAATAAATAGATAAATCATTAGTTATCTTATTTTTCTCTAGGAATAGTTAATTAATCATTAATTAGTTATTATTCCTATTCAAGTCTGACTAAATTCCCTAGGAATAGTTAAATAAATCATTATTTGTTTATTATTCTTTAACCATATTTCTTGAGATGATAAATAAATCATTTATTTATTTATTATTTCTAAATAAAAGTTCAAATACTTTTTCCCTCCAACCAAATATAATAAAATATTCCAAATGGTTAATTCAAGAATTTGGTTAATAATATTTTGTTATTTCCCATTATTCAAGAATAACCTAATATTTTGTTATAAATAGAAGGGTTTTACATTCATTCTTAACTTTTGAACATTTTCATTATTACACACTATCTTCGCACACCATTTTTTTTTTCATTTGAGTCCTCATTGAGCTCAAACATTTTGTTTGCTGGGTTTTACACATTATAGAGGAGAGAGACTCTACAAAATTTGAAGACATTAAGGATAGCAAAGAACCCATCCCATAGAGGGGGACTAGTAACATTATTTGTTCCCTTCATAGATATTGTTTAATAAAATATATTCTTTATATATCTAGTTTCCATTGGATTATTGGAGTTATTTGCACTTATTTTACTATTCCATTTTGTTGTTTAACTATGTCTGTTGCATAGATCAGAACTTTGGCAGGTTTTTCTTCTATCATTTGCTACAGATCTACATTGTTTAATAATATTTTTTATTGTTAGGGCTATTTGTCATCCACAACCAAATTATTTTCTTTTCATACACATTTGAGAATAATTCTACATAGCAAATTGGCGACTCCATTGCATTTTTAATTCTAATCCAAAAACCTGCGTGACCTTCAATTTTCAACTTAGGGTTTTTCCTTTTCAGTCTCTTAATGTTGTTTACTAGCATTCTAACACTATATCAATCAAATTTCTAACTTCTGCAAGTTTTCTAGTTATTTCTGTAGGTCACAAAAACCAACTGCAGCAGGGATGGAAAAATTTTCCAAGACTTTCCACCCAAGAAATGAGGAGAGAAAATCACACTTTTCTGCCCCAAACCTATGATCTGGAGGTCCAGAGTGCACTTTCTAGCCCAAAAAATGTGATACTAAACAAGTCAGTACCTACGATTTTAGGGTTTTTGGGATTTTTTCTGATATTTCTCTGGGTTTTGCCGAGAGCAGTCTACTAGATTGATTGACCACTGTCTTAGCCCTCTTAGGGCTTGATCTACTATGTTTCGCTTCTCAAAGTGGAATTTAGCCCCTTAGGGCTTCTAGTACGCTTCCACCTTTATAGGAGGATTTTAGCTAAGTAAGAAGTCCAAGTTTCTGCAGAGCTTTCAGCCATATTTTCTAGATCTATACCTTCCTTTTTCAAATCTTCACAAATAAGTTGTTTTCATCCAAAATTCCCTCTTGAATCTTGTTTGGTCATTTTCTTTAGGCTACCACTATTTTCCCTAGGCTTCACACCCATATCCCTATCTTTTGCAACAATTTTCCTCACTAGTTTTTTGTTTTTACTGCACCACTTTCCAGCAGCATAATGTCATTTGTTCCTAGTCACACCGAAGTTTAGATCTCTTGGCCTCTTTGGCGTGTTTTCAATTGATTTCGCCACCAACAAGTGTAGTGTTTGCAAACCAAGTTTGGGTGGTATTTTAGATAGTTGATTTGATGTTCATTTTCTTTTTTTAATTTCAGTTTATTTCAGCAATCTTTTTCTTTTTTCAAACATGATCTAGGCTTAATTAATAAACACATTTGCACACACAACCAGACCTTAAGCGAAGGGCGTTTGGTTTACACCACCAAGCGAAGTCTTAACTTAATTAATTTATCTTCCCACACAGAGACAGACATTTTCTTTATCTCCCTTCACCATTTCTGTGTCACTTGTGTCTTACAAGCATTACACCACCAAGGCATTTGTCACGAAGACTCTAGTTTTCCCTTGGGCATATTATTCCTCTCGATAGGGTTCTAGTTCATAGTCCCCCGAGTCCCCATAATGAATCTTCTTCTGGTTCATTTGATTCCTCATCCGATTTTGAGCCTCCTTCACCACATACCATCATCATGTCAGGACCCATTGTAGGTGTAGGAAACCAACCTAGTGTTGGCTCTGATTCTACCATGGTAGTCACATCTAGCGGAACCATTACAAGAACCATTTTGGAAGATCCAATGCTACCTTTGATGGTTAGGTTAAGCCTCTTGGATTTTATCCAATTGATTAATGACCCTATACACCAAGATGTTGGCTAGCTAGCTATGTCGACTAAGATTCCCTCCAACATTCCCAAGTTTGAGGGTAATTCTGGAGAGGACCCCACTAATCATGTCTGCTCCTTCCATATGTGGTGTTCATCCAATTCCATCACCAATGATTCCATTCATCTTCAGTTGTTCCAATGCAAGCTCACTGGAGATGCTACGAAGTGGTATGTCGACCAACCTGTCACCTCTCATTCAACTTTCGTGATGCTTGCTAAAGCATTCCTTTCATATTTTTAGTTAACTCTTTGATATGGAACTAGTACAGAGCTCTTGACCACATTTTGTCAGTCCTCTACCACCCATCTTTCTGATCATGTCTAGGAATGGCGTAGAAGGAGGAGCATGTGTCGTGCTCCATCCTTCAAAGACCATGTCTACCTTGATTGGTTTCTTAGGACTCTTTTAGTTCCTATTGTCAAAGATGTTCCATCTCACTTTCCTTAGATAGAGGAAGAGGCTCTCCAAACTGATTTGAGATATGACTTGATTTATGCTCAATCTGATTTTGTCTATACTATTATATCAGACCTCCCCTGTCCTGGTGGTGCCAATGGACCATAGGCATCCCCCGCTGCCAATAGTATCGTTGGAGCTATTTCACATCCTTCACCATATACTCATTAGAGTTATGCTATTCATAAGGGGGCACCAGTTCCTCAACCCCAGTTAGGCTATCCTCAACCCCAACAACCATCTCCCACTTAGGGTCATGTGTGTGCATAGAAAAGTGTGAACAATCCCTAAAATTCGAAGAAAAACAATAAGGGGAAGGGTAGCAAGGGTAACCAGGGTAAATGATCCAATATATTTTACTTATAGATTCATTAGAATTACATGAAAAAAAGCTTATTAACCATGGAACTTAAAAGCACATAAAACAATGTGGAAATAACAAGATAAGCATGAAACCATGACACATAGATTTGATTGCAAAGTTCATCCAATTTGGACTACATCCCTAGGCCCTGCTAAATAGTGGAAGAAACTCTATAAACATACTCGTCATCATGATTCCAATGATGAAAATGGCACTCGAGTGTGAGCTCATCTGAAGAAGTTAGAGCAAGTCAAAATTAGGTTTGACTTTGACAACTGGCAGGAGAAGATGATGTGGAAGAACACTTCAGCGAATGGGGAAGCGCCAAGTGCTAGGCAGCCATTGGCCCCACATTTCCTATATCAGAGAAGGAAGAGGCCCGAGGTTAAGGAAATTGGCCCCAGCACTAACGGGTTGTGATTTTTTATATCGTAATCATAGATCAGAAGTAGGTCTGTGTTAAAGAATTGGCCCCAGAACAAGCCTGAGTGTAATGAGATAAACTGCAGATCACACATCACAAAAGGGAAGGCATGAAATAAAAAACCCCAAAGCAAGCCAAAGTGCGATGTGATAAATCGCAGAACACACATCGCAAAAGGGAAGAGTTACAAAATCGGCCCCCGATGGTCAAGAATGTGATTGTGATATCACAATCGCATATTGCACACGTCACGTTGACAAACCATAAAGACCCGCTGATTCTCGTTGATTGCGACATCATGATGTTCTATCATATCCAATATATATTATGTATTACATTTGACAATTATTGTCGGTTCTGCCCTTTATCGCAGATGGCTCATCACATAATGAAAAGCCAGAGGTCTGTCAGCTAATTTAAAAAGTGTCGATTCTCTATGTTAAAGCTATCAGGTTAAGGTTTACTATGCGGTTGAGAGGTTTTTCTATGTTTGACAGAGTGTTACCTGCATATTATTTCAATTCCTAGATTCTCTGTTTGGAAACCACTCACTTGATATACTTGTCATTAATTGAAACTATCAGGATTGAGGAGTTTGTCGATAAAGTATATATATTGAACTAATAGCACAAGAAAAGGGGGGACTAGCATAGGAATCTAGAAAATAATTGTGTACATTAGTAACCCGGTCTAGAAGCAGATCGGAACCTTTCCTTGAGTAGTAGGGAGGTTCCAAGAGGGTGCGGAAGCTTCATTTATCTGAATTGGGTGTTCAGATAGGTGACAACATGATTTTTCACCAGGATTTCAGTACTACTATCTGTTTCTGAAACTGGGCTCTCCATTATTCATTCATCTTCCAGCTTGGAGGTGTAAGGATTCTAAAAGAATGTTTCTTGTACTTTTATCTCTTTTTATGCCACTCCATCCCCATTATTAAGAAGGGCTCGGAGACATAGTGCAAATTGGATGAACTCCGTAATCAAATCTTTGTGTCATGGTTCATGTTTATCTTGTTATATCCAAATTTTTTTATGTGATTTTTAAGTTCCATGGTTAATAATCTTTGTTTCATGTAATTTTGATGCATCTATGACTAAAAGATTTTGGATCAAGTTTGGTAGTAGAGTAGGTCTTTGTCAATGCGAATTGCATGAGTATATGCTAACTTGGAACAAGCTACGAAAGGAAAGCTTGAGTTATTTTATCCTGAAGCAGGATGTGCACAATGAAGAAGAAACATGGAAAATGAAGAAGCTCATTGGGAAGAGGAACATAATTTCTGCAAGGTATTCTACAATATGGCAGAGAAAGTTGACAAGTTGTTTTCAGAGTATGAGAAGTCACTTGGTAATGAGAATAAAGATGTCGATGGAAATGGATCAGCAAATCATGAAGGTGTTGGAGAAGAGCCTCCTCCCTCTCCTTATTCAAGTAATAGTTCTCATCACTCTAATCATGATTCCAAACATGCATCTAAGAAAGAATTATTCAAGCTAGATGTAAAGTTTGACCTTCCCATGTACAATGGAGAGTGTAGTGCAGAAAAAATTAAGAGATTGGATAAGACAGATACAAGTTTACTGTCATATTTTGGAGATCGAAGAAGATGAGGCAAAGTTATAGTTAGAATCTCTTCGATTGAGTGGCACTGCTCTCATTTGGTGGGAAAGCAAGTTGCATAAGGGTAGCAAAAAGTTGGGTAACCTTCTTTTCTCTTGGTCCAGTTTTATTTCTGCACTGAAATACCAATTTTACCCTTTGGTTTATAAACAAAAGGAACTAATGGAATTGAAATATCTAAGGAAAGGTAACGGCCAAAATGTGCAAATCTTCACTAAATAATTTCAGAAAAAATCATTGAATTTGGGCATCCCATTAGATTTTCTCGAAACTGTAACTAAGTATGTTGGTGCACTAGCTAGTTACATAAGACAATCACTGTTATTTTTTGATCCTATTATGATTGATGTGGCCAGAGTAAAGACCATTCATCTTGAAATCTGAGGAAAGAATGATAGATATGATCAAGCCAAGAAAACATCGTTCAACCCTCAGCATGGAAAATTCCATAAGAAAGGCAAGGGGAAGGATAAGACGATCGTCACAGGCAAGAAAGGGGACGGAACAACACCATCTTGCACGCATTGCAAGAGAGAAGGTCTGACGAGGAACACTGTTTCAAGCTACATCCAGAGCTAAGGCCAAAGAGATACAGTGGAAAGGGGAAGTAGAACACAATGGCAACATCAGATCAGGACTTTGGATCAGACTCCGGTGATGAGACATTGATCACAATGGTGGGCGCAAGAGGTACTCTTTCTATTAATAATAATTCTGATTCAATTGCAAGTACTAGTTCCTTGAATGGGCCTATAAGTAATGAAAGAAAGAGAATTGAATTATTCCACATTAGGGTTATTATAAAACACACGAAGGTGGAAACTCTATTCGATTCTGGTTCTCAACAAAATTTAATCTCAGAATCCTATGTTAAAAAGTTAGGCCTTGAAACTAAGCCTAAGCGATAAAGAAAAATTATAATCAACCAAGCAGTGTAGGGCTAGATTTGTTATTGCTTCCAAATTAGTTGATGAGGTAGAGTTAGTTGTTGTACCTTTGGATATTTTTGGAATCATCTTGGGAAATCCATATCTATATGACAGAAAAGCAGTCCTTTTTCGACATGAAAATAAATACCACCTCACGAAGGATGCAGTAGAATATATAGTCAGAGATCATCATATGAAAGTCAGTGCTAGGCTTGTAAGTGTAGGACAAGTTAAATGACTGGTTAATTCTAGCAAAGGGTGCATGCTCATGGTTGTGAGAATGAAGGAGGCCGAGATGGCTGACACTTTCAAAGGTTTTGATCCTGATCATAAGAAAGAATTGTTAGAAATTATTTTTGACTATGATGGATTGTTTCAAGAATCAAGAGGATTTCCCCCAAAATGGGAAATTCAACATGAGATCCATTTACAATAGGATTCTCCTTTACTGAACATTGGCATGTACATGATGGCTTCTATCGAGATGGAGGAGATCAAGAAACCGGTGCAGGAATTGCTAAGTCAAGGGGTCATCAGACCAAGTTCTTCTTTATGCGACTCACGAATCATGTTGGTGCCAAAGAAAGATGACACATGGAGAATGTGAGTTGACTATAGGGCGCTAAACAAAATTATAGTGAAGAATTGATAGCCTCTCCCTCGCATTGACGAATTATTAGATTATTTTACAAAACTAGATTTGTGTAGTGGATATCACTAGGTTAGAGTTGCAGAACAAGACATTTGGAAGACTGCATTAAAAAACAAGTAGGTTTTGTTCAAATGGATGGTGATGCCATTCGAATTATGCAATGCTTCTGCCACGTTAATGAGAGTAACAAATGATTTGTTTAGGCATTTTCTTGATAATTTTGTGCTTGTATATCTGGATGATATTCTTGTTTATCATAGGACATGGTATGAACATGTATGTCATGTGAAGAAAGCGCTTGATGTTCTGAAAAGCTTGATGTTCTGAAAAAATAAAAACTGTATGTAAAACTGTCAAATTATGAGTTTGGGAAGACCTCTCTAGTTTATTTAGGCCACATAGTCGGTAATGGGCAATTGAAAATGGATTCCTCTAAAATACATGTGATTATGAAGTGGCCTGAACCCATAAACGTTATAAAGTTCTAAAGCTTTTTAGGTGTGGTACAATATTGGACAAGGTTCATTTCAAACTTCTCTATTATCGCAATCCCCTTACACACATTGACAAGTGTGAAGCAAGGCTTTCAGTGGGGAGGAAAGCAGCATAAATTCTTTGACACATCGAAAGAAAAGATCAGCACAACATCAATGCTAGCCTTACCAGAACTTCAATAGCCTTTTGATATTGAGATAGATGCCAGTGGATATGCCATGGGAACTGTATTAATGCAGCAAAGGAAGCCTGTATGTTACCATTTAGAGAATTTCTCTAGGTCGTTGTGAATTATCCCATGTCTGACAGGGACTTGTATGCGTTGGTTTAGAGTGTAAAAAAGTGGAAACACTATCTGATCAACAAGCAGACCATCATCCATACGGATCATCAACCCTTGCAATATCTTAAGGAAAAGACCAAGCATTTGAGCCCATCATTTTAGATGGATGCGATTACTCTAGCAGTTTCATCTGGTGATAAAATACAAGAAGCGCGCCAGCAACAAAGTAGAAAATATGTTCTATCTCCCTCCTATTTCTGCATTTGTAGTTTTGCAAAATGCTTATTTATTGTTAGAATGTTATGCTAAACAATATGCTAATGATAATGATTTTAAAGAGATTTAAGAAAAACTGACTCGTGGATGGAAAATGGACATTTATTATTTGTAGGGAAAACTATTGTATCACCTAGGAAAACTGTGCATACCCATTCATGAAAGGGTACATGTAATCCGAGAGGCTCATACCTCTCTTCTATCTAGTCATTTTGGGTTTGAAATTTTTTTATGTCATTTATAGAGGTTTTGTTTTTGGACTCATATGAAAAACCTTGTGACTCATTTTGTAAAGGGTTGTGTGTTGTGTTCTGGTTCAAAGCCCTTTAATAGAAAATTTGGGCTCTACACACCACTCCCTATTCCAAGTCGACCATGGGAAAGTGTCTCCATGGACCTTGTAGGTGGTTTTCTTATGTCTAGGTAAGGTCACGACTATTTGTATGTTTATTAGAAGAAATTTCGGTGTAAATCACATGCAGAAAATCTTTGTCGACGCGTTTCGAACCAGCTAGTGTGGTTCATCGTCAGGACAAGTTGAGGAGTCAGATCATGGTTGCATATTAAATAGGGAGAGCAGATCCTCCGAACGGCTAGGTTGACTAGGTTGACCAACAACGGCTATAAAGAAAAATAGGTAGAAAAGGTGATAAAAATAATATTATAGTAATTAGAATATATTATATATTTGAAAGTAATACTATTATTATTTTAGTAGAAAGGTAATAAAAATTATAGTAAAAAGTTTTTAAAAATGATATATTATCTTAAAGTGATTCCATTCTATTTTATTCATTATATATTATTCTATGGTTATTAATATATTTAACTGATTTATATACTACGGATAAGTAAAGAAAGTCTTTCTTCGATTATTAAGTTAATATATTTAATACTAAGAAAGTTATTCTATTATATTTTTATTACATAATATTCTATGGTTGTTAAATTAATTTAATAAACCATTAGGGAAAGGTAAAGGGGTTAATTTTTAATAGGATAGATTTAGTGGAAATAATAAACCATTAATGAATATTTATATGTTGTTGTGGATCATTTTAGTAAAATGTGTATTTTAATGCCTTGTAAAAAGCAGGTCACTGCTAAGCAGACTACTTATCTTTTCTTTCAACATGTCTAGGTCCATTTTGGGTTTCCCACATCTATTATGTCAGATCGAGACTCTCCCTTTATTAGAGAGTTTTGGACCATCTTGTGTAGAATGATGGACACCAAGCTGAAAAGAAGTGTGATATTTTATCCACAAACCAATGGAAAAACAGAGGTTGTCAACCTCATCGTGGTAAACTTGTTACGAGGCTATTTTGGAAAACATCCCACGTTGTGGGATGAACAACTTCCTTATGTGCAACATGCATAAAATCAAGTAGCATAGTCATCCACACAGAGCTCACCTGTTGAGACATGTTTTGGTTATATACCAAGGTATCTCTTCGACATGGTCTTTGGGAAAGATGAGGATGGAAATGGATGATATGTTAGGGACAAAGTACAAAAGTTTATTCAGCGGATACAAGGATATTGAGCTTTTGATGTGCTAGGGTATCCATGCCGTATCTCAATTCTTGGAGGATTCTGAAATTATATCCATAAACAATGTTGTGCCTCCCCTCACAAGAAATGTATTTGATCACTTCGTAGCTAACCTCATCCTAGGGATATGGTACACTAGCCCTCCTAATTCCATTTTTGTCTTCAACAGGGGTTTCATTATCTTGGAAAAATTTCCTCTTCGTAGCCTGGCCAATTATTTTCTCATCTTTACTCCAAGGCAGCCCACGAGGAAGGGTAGAGACCCTACTAATGAAAATTCAGGGGTTATTTCAATGGAGAGGCCTCTAATGGTTACAGTAGCATGAGTTCTTGTGTGGGGGACCAGAGAGAGATAAAATTCATGGGCAATTTCATCATCAAATCCTCTAAATTTCTCAAAGAAATTCATCCAGTTTTCCCTTGTAAATATTTCCACCACTTGAGGATGTGCATGGAGTCTAGTGGAGTTAGTGGGCTCTTTTCTCATAAACCCCCCTATCATACTGCCTGTACTTCTTTTGAAAAACCAAATATGGAGGTGGAGACAAAGAATTTTGAGTGAAATAGAAGAACAGAGGGGATTGTATTAAAAAAAAAAAAAAAACAGAATTTTTGTTTATGTATTTCTATCCTCTTAAAGACTCATTTTACCCTCAATTTGAGACCTACTCTTTCACATTTTGATATTCAACAGAGGGAACTAATGAACCCTAACTCTTCAGACAAAAATTTGTGCCAAAAATCATGTTTCCTCCCTTCAAAATGACTCATTGCCCCTCCTGTAGAAGCCCATTGTCCCTCGTTTAGATTTCCTGTAGGTGCTCTTATAGAAAACTTGTAGGGCTCCTATAGAAGATGCCGAGAGAAAACATATGGAGGAAATTGATGGAGGATGTTGGATATTAGGCTGTGGTGGCATAAGAGGACTGTTATGTGGCTGATTTATGAGGAGAAACTAAAGAAAAGGGGGTGAGAATGCGCGGGGAGCAGTGCTCATTACCTTTTATGGTTGTTTTTGGTTATGAGTGTTGAGCTGGCAAGCTGTATGTTGCCTATATTAGGGCCGTCGGTCCCAACCTACTTGGTCATCATGAGCCCCTTCATAATCATCCCCTCATTACTGCATCGGAGTTAAATCTTCCTCCAACTACCTGTCCTCCGTGTCTTTTGCTTGAGTTGATTGTGCGCACGTGTGGGAGATATCTCGGTTAAGTGGAGTCAACTAAATGAAGGTGGCCAAACTAACTAGCCACCTTTCCCTCTTTCGATTTCAACCATCTCATTGCCTTCATACGATTCCTAATTACACAAGTGTAGATAGAGGAGTGACTTAGCTACTTACCTGTAATCCAAGTGTATTTTCTACCATTGACTGTGAGGTGTTGTGGCTTTCTTTGCTGCATGCCTTCATTTTCCCTCATGCATGTTGTCTCTGCTTGTTGATGTGTTGTTGTATGTTTTTGTAGGTTCTTCTTTTGTTGGAGATGAGCTGCATGTGCCTTTTCAACCTTCAGATGTGTTGTCTCTTGCTGTTGGTGCTAGACTTCTATGGGATCAGCTGCTATAGGAATTCCTACAAGAGCTCCTGTAGCTACTTCTCCCCTTGAAACTTCAATTATTTCCCTATGCTTGGAGCTCGAGAATGATGCCAGAGGTGGAGATGAATGATGGAGGGATAGTAGGTAAGCTTCAACTAAATTTAATGGTGCCTTTTCCTCCCTTTATTTTTGTTTTTTTTTCAAAACTGAAAAACTATTTTTCTGTGTTTTTTCCAGAAAGGAAAAAATAAAATAAAAAATAATGATGCTTGGAGTGTGATGCAGGCTTGGAAATGATGGCAAGCAGGTTTGAATATGGTAAGAGGGATTATAGGTTCCTCATGAAGCTTTTCTTGTCCCTCACACTACCTCCTGTAGACACTTTTCGGTCTCTGTAATTCCTACAAGAGCCTCCTGTAGAAAACACAGTTTTGGAAGAAGAGGTATAATGGGGTGAAAGAGATGCCAAAGATGATGGAGGAAGGTGTGGAGAAGATGAGATGGATGCTAGTATGAATTTCAGGGCCCCTTTGGCACCTTTTTCTGCTCCCTGTAGTCCTCCTGCAATCCTGTAATGCAATAAAATTCATTTTTTCTCTCTTTTTTTTTTTTTTGAAAGCAACTAGGGTGCCTCAGAGAGGTTTTCACCTTAATTTCCTGCCCTGGGCACCTCCAAGGGAGGTTTTCACTCAAGGATCTTATTCTTTTCACTTTTTTTTTTTGACATCACTGGGCCGCCTCAGAAGAGGTTTTCAACCCAATGATCGGATTCAAGTGCCTCATGGAGGTTTTCACTTTAGTCCATATTTTTTCTCTTTTTTCTTCAGTGAGTGGGTGAAGTGGAAGCTACAACATGCTCCACTACCATCACTGTTTTATTCAAATATTCAATAAACTCTCGCTTGGAGAGGGGTTTCTTGTAGACTTTCAACCAATGCCCATTGACAAGCATGGGGATGGCTTCATCATCAATGGTTTTGATCAGAACTGAACCATTGTCATTTCATTTCTCCATAGTGTAGGGTCCAAGCCATCGTGTCCTCAACTTACCTTTGAAATCCTTGTATCTTGAATCATAGAGTAGTGCCCAATATCCCTTTTGGAATTTCTTCTCTCTAATATTTATTTCATGCCATATCTTTCTCTGAAGCTGAACTACCTTTGTATGGAGAAGGGGTTGCAATCTGTATTCATCCAATCCATTGAGCTGAAGTAATCTCTCCTTTTGTGCATGGGTAAGGTCTAGTTCCAGCTGAGCTGCCATCCTTAGGGTGTTGAATTCAAACTCTATTGACAGTAAAGCCTTCTTCCCATAGACCAATTCATAGGGTGTGAACCCGGTGGTGGTCTTCCATGTTGTGTTGTAGGCCCAAGTGGCCTCAACTAATCTATCCACCTAGTCTTTTCTATTTTTGCTCACTACCTTGCTTAGGATCCCTTCCAATGCTCTATTAGTGACCTCCACTTTCACATCGGCTTGTGGATGATAAGGGGTGGAAGTCTTGTGCTTGATCCTATGATGTGTGAGTAGGTCTTCAATCAGGTTGGAAGTGAACTGACTGACTTAGTCTATAACCAACTCTCTCAGATACCTGAACTTGTAGAATATGTTTTCCCTAAAAAACTCAGCTACTTTTTCCTCTGTCATTCTTTGATTGCTTTTGTCTCCACCCACTTTTCAGGTAGTCGGTGCACACAATGATGTACTGCTTCTGCTTTGAAGGGGGTTTGATAGGCCCCACTTATCAAATGGCTCAAAGGTCACTTGAGGTTGCATGGGCATTTCATCCTTTGGAGTGGGTTTCCCCATCCTCTGACACTGATCATATTGGCTTGTGTATCTCCTCACATCCTGATGAAGAGTGGATCAGTAGTAGCCTGCTTGCAATATCTTGAAGGTGGTTCTTTTTGCTGCAAAATGACCTCCACAAGGCCTGTGATGACAGGTCAGGAGGATGTCAAAGACTTCCTCCTCCTTGACACATCTTCTCAAGATCTGATCTGGGCCAAGTTTGAAGAGATTGCCTCCAATCCAGGTGAAAGGGGTATTTTTCCTTACTATCTTGCTCTTCTCTTTTGAGGATAGGTGTGGTGGGAACTGTGTTGAAACCAAGTAGTTTTCTATATCAGTAAACCATGGAGAGAGTACTGATATAGCAAATAGGTGTTCATCTGGAGTTTGGTCATCCACCATTCCTTCTTCACCTGTAAGCAAATTTACTCTAGACAAAAAGTCAACAACAACATTCTCTTTACCAGGCTTATCAATAATGGTCAGATCAAACTATTGCAGTAAAAGAAACCATCTAATAATGCAAGCATTTACATCTGGTTTGTTCATTAAATATCTAATTGCAGCATGATCAATGTTCATAAAGGTTTGATAGTCTGTGCTATAATGTATGAATTTGTTTAAGGAATGCATGACAGTGAGGATTTCCTTCTCAGTCACTGTATAGTTTAACTTTGCCTTTGACAAGTTTTTGCTTATAAAGTATATGGCATAAGGAAACCTTTCATCAGTTTGTCCTAAGGCTGCTCCTATTTCTTTGTTTGAGGCATCTATGTGAATTTGAAAGGGTAGGGCCCAGTTTGGGCCTCTGAGAATTGGGGTAGTCACTAGCTTGCTCTTCAAGGTATCTAGGGCTTCTTGACAGTTTTTCAACCATATGAACTCAACATCTTTGCCTAGGAGACCAAACAAAGGAGAGGCTAACTTGTTGAAGTCTTTAATGAATCTCCTGTAATATCTAGCTAATCCTAGGAAGCTTTTGAAATCTCTCACCTTTTGAGGAGGTGGGACCCTTTAGATGATGGCAATTTTGTTGGGGTCCACCTGCAGTCCTTATTGAGATATTGCATGACCTAGCACAGTCCCTTCAGTCATAAAAAATTCACATTTTTATGGACTAAGGGACAGTTTCATCTCAATACACTTACCTAGAACTTTTCCTAGGTTAGATAAAGCTTCCTGAAAGTTAGAGCCATAAGGAATAAAATCATCCATGTATATTTCCACTGCATCATGAACCAGTTCAGAAAATATACTCAATACCGCCCTTTCGAAAGTGGCTGGAGCATTACACAAAACAAAAGGAAGGACTTGGTATTTAAAGGTACCCTAAGGACAAGTGAAAGTGGTATTATCTTGGTCTTCCAGGCTGATTTGAATATGATTGTACCCGTTAAACCCATCTAGGAAGGAGAAAAACATTTCCCCTACCAGACCACCTAACACTTGATCTATGAAAGGTAAAGGAAAATGGTCCTTTTTAGTGGCTTTGTTCAATTCCCCATAGTCGACATAGATTCTCCACTTACCATTTTTCTTTGGCACTAGGACCAAAGGAGAGACCCATTCATATTCAGAGATGGGATAGATGAATCCTGCATCAAGCAATTTCTACAGTTCTTCCTTAACAATATCTTTAAGCGCTAGGTTCATCTTCCTTTGAGGCTTCCTAACTGACTTGCAATCTTCCTTGATGTATAGATGATGAGTACATACTGAAGGGTGCATGCCCTTCATCTCCTTATAACTCCAGGTCTAGACGTTTTCTCAGTATGTTGTATAACTCCTTCTCCTGGGAAGTAGATAGGGATGGATTGATTTTAAATGTTATTTCTGGGCCAAACTCTATATTTTTAACATGGAGAGAAGTGGGGTCAACCACACAGAGATTAGTTTAGGGGTTGTTTTGGGTTTCTCTTACTATGTCTTCTATTGGTGATACACTGGGAGGTGTATTCTAAATCAAATTTTCAATCATGTCATCCTCATCTTGCAGTTTTCCCCCCTTGGCGATTTCTAATGTACAAAGTGGTGTAGAATAAACTTCATCTTCATCCTCCTCCTCCAACCAGAGAGGTAGATCATGTTCTAGTAAGGGTTGGGTAGGAGAATATAGGATTAATTGCTTGGACATGTGCTCATTCTTTATGGTGACGTTCCTAGCTCGACATCTGATGTAGGCATCAGTTGTAGCTAACCAGGGTATTCCTAGAAGGAGAGGATATGCAGTGAGATTTTTCTTTGGCTAGAGAACTAAGAAATCAGTAAGGTACTCCCAAGAATCAATGGAGACCATCACATCTTCCACAATCCCCTTAGGGGTCACTATGGAGTGGTCTGCTAACTGCAGCGCTGTCATGGTCTTCCTCAAGGAGCCTTGGAGGTTAAGTCTGAGCATTGTTTCCTTTGTCATCAGATTAATGGTAGCTCCCAGATCAATCAAGGTATGTGGGACCATTGTGCCATTGATGTGGACATCAACTACTGGGCTTCCAGGGTCCAGATATTTTGGACAGATTATCTGCCCCAACATCAAGTCAGACAGTTGTCCTATGACATTGATGGTTGGGGCATCTCTCTTTCACCTTCTTGGATGTGTAAAGCACTTCTCTTTGATCAACCTATTGTAGATAGGCACATCTTTTATGGCTTTGAGAAGTGGTATCTTCACGCATAAATATTTCAATTCTCCTAGGAGTTCAGTGTCTTCTGGGGTAGGCTGGATTGTGATGGATAGTCTCTCAGGAAAGGGTGGATTTGCTTTAGGTTTGCTTTCCTCTTTATCTTCCTCAACCTCCCTGGGTGGAGGCTAGCTATCTGGGAGAACTTTCCTGGATCCCAAGTTAATTTTTTGAATCTCCATAGCATAAGTTGGGCATGATGGTTCCCCACTATACACTTGTTGAGCCTATCTGTTGTTCAAGTTTGGATTTGGCTGGGTAGGCATTTAGGGTTGCCTTGGTGGAGAAGAAGCTAATGGTTGTGGTTGGGTATGTGGTGGAGGCAAAAGAGCACGAAGAGAGCTGTATTGGGGCCTCCACCCCTGATGAGATGCATTCCATTAATGTTGCAGCTGAGCATAGGATTGAAATGAATGGGTGGCTGGTTGGGCATGATATTGAGATGTGAAGGACCAAGGAGGAGGTGTGGATGAAGAAGGATGAGCAGGGGGGCCCCAAGAAGGTATGGAGGTGACTTGGTTGGGGTTGTAGTATGCCTGAGATGTCCCTTGCATCCCCTGCCAGTATGGTCTAGGTCCATGCAGCCTCTTTTAGTTTATGTAATAGATCTGTTCAGTGACTTCTTCGGCCCCTTAGTATACAAATTTAAGTCTAGGCAAGGAAGGGGACTTATCTATAGAATGATCTTCTTCACATATTGAACAAACCTCTGTAGATTTCAATGGGCATTCATTCCTAGGATACCTCCTGGTGCATCTAGGGAGAAAAATGGCCAAAGCCCTCTCTGCTTCCTCTTGTTTTATTTTGATATGTAAGGTATCCATTTGCATGGAAAGAGTGTGCAACATCTCACTCTTTAAGTCTTCCATCATGTTCCCAATTTCACCTTTAATGGATGAATTGGAAGAAGAGGTACTGGCTATGGGTTGACTCCCCCTACCTTTCTTTCTGGCTGCTCTAGAATGGTTTCTAAAAATAGTCTTTATGTTCTCATAAGATAGTTGGCTGATGTCTCCCCTAGCCAGTAGATGGAGGGTGTCTAAAAGGTCTTCCTAAATTCCCTTGAGTAGGACCAACTTCAGAGACCTAGGGTCAAGTGTTCACCTAGCCCTTTTGTAACTAAGCTGGAACCTCTCTTCATAGTCTTCCAGGGGCTCATCACTTCCTATGGCCATTCGGAAGATTTCTTCTTTAGTATCTTTAAACTTACAATAGTCTCGATACTTGTTGTTAAAAGCCTGCTGCATTTGAGCCCAAGTTGTGATGCTATTTCCAGGTAATCCCATGAACTAGTGCAGTGTTGCATCCTTGAGAGTAGAAGGGAATAGTTTCAACTTTTTCTCGTCTTCTGCATAGTCATAAGTTCGACAGATGACAACAAACTCGAACAAGAAGGTGTCAGGATCTTTTGTAGTCAGAGCATGGAAGTGAGGTAGGGATAAAGGACTTATATTCTTCATTTTGGTGTTCCCATTGGTCTCCCAAATGGGGAAGGCACCCTCTATTATCTCTCCATTTCCCCTAGCATTTCTTTTTTAAGCTATTGGCTCTAGAGGAATGTTTTCTTCTTCTTCTTCCCCTATAAGTTCTTCAAATATATCTAGATGTTCACATAAGGGTTCTTCTTGATTGTAGCCACTGAAGAAGAGAGAAGGTTGGTTGTGTGAAGCAGTGGGGGTGTTGGGAAAAAAATTTCCTAAGTTATCTCTACTCCTACGAGGCATGAAAGGAAATATTTTTTCTTGGTTTTTTGTTTCTTTTTCCCCACAGTGAAAGTACCTGTAGAAACTAAAATTGTTATTGAACAAAACATATTGCAACTAGCTGAAATAAACGTTCTGAATGGAAATTTGTAGAATTGAAAACGAAATCAAAGAAATGCAAAACTAAAAGAAAAGAAATGACTAGTCTACTTTTGCCAAAATAAACTATTAGTAGAATGTTGCAATAGGAAATAGAAGAAAGAAGTAATCACAGAATACTTTGACGCTTCCCCAGTAACAGTGCCAAAAAGTGGTGAGTTCCAGTATTGCAACAAGAACGTTGCAAGTCCTGGGCTACCAACTTTACTTTTACAACCCGGTAGTTCATAACAAACTTGGAAGCGTCAGTGATATATGCACAAGTACTAGTTCTTACTACAGGTTGTCACTTGGTCAGCCAACCGGAGATCACTAGGAGCTCAAGCTAACTTCTATAGATTTCAAAAGAAGCTCTATATGTGATGAAAGGAAAGAAAGATTACTCTACAGATGATATTCTGACTGTAGAAAGGAGAAAGACTGGAATGTAAAGAAAAACCTAGTAAACCCTAATTAACAAGCTAATTCTACTTTTTCCAAAAACACAATGAAAATCATGAAAGAAATTCCATTACCTACTCAAGGAAGTAGAAAACATCTAACTACATTATTTCTAGAAGTAAATAAGCAAAAAACATATTTTTGGATTTTTATGTGTTTTTATGTGAATTTAACATGCATCTAATTTATTGTGTGTGAGTGTGGCAGCGAGCAGGTGGCATTAGAGGGTGGTTTTGGAGCTTGGGAGGATGTAGGATGGTGTGGATGGGTCCTAGGAGATCTTAAGTGGCCTTTTGGAGGCTTTTCCCACACACGGCCTTCAAAAGAAAGCCTATAAGAAAAATTACAGGAGGACATAGGAAAACTACAGGAGGAAAATGGGGAAACTAGAGGAGGCCTACAGGAGGATGTTGAGAGAAATTTCATTGTTTTGAGGGTGTGAGAGTGGGTGGAAAAGGTGGATGAAGGTTGGAATGAGATGTTAGGGCACCTAAGGTCTACCGTGAATCACCAAGAGAGAGAAAGATCATTGGGTTTGCTCAAGGAGAGAGGAAGACGTTCTATGAAAAATGAAGGAAACTAGGGCAAAAATGAGGTGAGGTTTGGGAGACCTATAGGGTATGGATCAGATGGAGGGTGTGATTTTTGGTAAGCTAGCCTACTACTAGAAGAGATCCGCTGAATAGAAACTGACATTCAACTAAGAAAATCAAGCAACCAATGAAATGAGTGCATCCTAGGAAAAACAGAGTTTTGCGTTAAAATGGCCTAAACTATGATGTATAGAAGGAAATGCTGGGAAATGTTGTAAGAAAGGAAAGATTGCAAAAGGAATATTTAAAATCAGGAAGTGAACATGATAAAGACGATCTAAAGCAAAGCAAAACTGGACTATCAACCTACTAGAGAGCTACAAACACTAGAAGTCCTAGGAATGAGGAAAATCTGTGTTTTTGGGGTAGCAAGAGAGTCTTTGCCTCAAATCATGGTCCCAAAGTGAGAAAGAGAGGCCAAGGAACTATTTCTAGCCTTTTGAATCTTCTCTAATCATTGCTTTACCTGCTACAGAAATGGAAGCAAGCTACTAAATCATCAAAAGCAACCTATTCTTAACCATAAGAGAAATACATCTAAAAACAAACTAATCGACAAACTGAAGTAAAGCATACAAATACAAGTAAAGAGAAGCTTGGATGCTTGGATTGGGCCCTAAACCAAGAGCTTCAACCTTCGAGGTAACTCAGTGCTAGCTCAAAAAGGATTCCATCTTCATTGTCAGAAAATAGCAAGATTACATAAAACTGTCATAAAATAGTAAGCTCGAAATTTGAACAAAGTTTACACAAGAAAAAAAAGTTGACCCTAGTGAGGCCCTAGGTCTCTCTACTTATACATCTGAGGCTACCAATAGCTTCCTTAAAATTAGGGAGGCTTGGCTCCCAAAACTTGAGATAACTATCAATCATCTTCCACTTGATCGGTTGCCTTCTAGTGCATGATTCGGCTGCTTGTACTCTAAGCTGAATGAAGGGGAATTCAAAGTGAGGAGAAATAAATGAGGGGGGATTCCCTCCTATAATTCCTCTCCTCTATCTACTTCGAGTTATTATTGCATTTTGACCACTAGATCCTTGACTTTGACCTCGAAATCCATCAATAATCTGCATTAAATACATGTTAGACCACATGGCATAATAACTAACTCAACTCACCCTATAAGAATAAATATAATCCTAAAATCATACAATAAGCTAAGAGAATGGTTGATTTGACTAGGTTAGGAGGTTAAATGAGCCCATATATTTACCCATTTATGAGGCTCATCACTTGGCTTATCAAGCTAGGCATAGGAAAGAATATTAGTCTTTTGATAAGCAAGTAGTGGCTTAATCTTCCACCATTGGAACTAGTGTTATATCATTGTAGTGGTGTATCTTGGGACTTTCACTTTATAATTTGAAGCTCTTAGCATCATAACACTTTCATGCATATGCTGTGAATGATTGTAATAATATTCTTTCATTTTTTTTGTATGTTTACATTTCTACATACTAATGAAAATGAATTGTTTTTTTTCCTTTAGTATGCATCATTGAACTATTTGTCTCTTGTTTTCATGATCATTACTTCTTTGTGAACTATTTCACAAGATAACTAATGATTATTTCATGTATATGCATGTGTCTTTACTAAGATAGCATTATGACTTTTCTCTTAAAGACTCACTTTCTTTTCCCTTCTACGAAAGAACCATTATACACTTTGCAATTGACTACATCACAAGGCTAAATTGCTTGTTTAACTCAAAAGTATATGTGTTTCGCTTGTGTCATTTATTTTAGCCAAGAAAAATCATTAAGGTTATGGCAATCAGGCATGTGTCCTGATTGGGGCTCCTACTCCAAACGATGTGAGGCCTAATTGGGACTTCATATTAGGGAGACCCCCTAATTGTTAGCGGCATCCAACATCGTAAAACATTTTGGTGCTAGAAGGAGGGTAGCCTTTTTATGGCTGAAAATTAACCACATTCACATAAGGAACCTTTTCTGCAAGGTAGAAATTGTCTGAGTTGAACTCCAAATCATATACTTGAGAAATAAGATTCATCTCACCAAATTTCGAACCATGCATTTGAAGTCACTTACAAGCAACTTTGGACAAATCATCTTATTACCCGTTAGTTTTCTAGAGAACTTGGATTACTTCCTACCACATCTGTTCTTCCTCATAAGCAAACAAAGAAAGATACAACCCATTCTGGTGTGTTGGTTTCTTCAATAGAATAATTGGTTACCTCAACCCTTGAATATTTATCTGAATCTTTTGAAGTATCTTATCATCAAGGGGATTGTCCACAACCTATTGGGGATAATATGGAAGGAGACGATGAGGATTTTCAATTTTCTGATGAAGAATAATGAAGAGATTGTGAACAATTGCATAACACAAAAAATTGAGCAGAGGAGGAGAAGATTCTTCAAAATAAGAGAGTGAATAGGACGAGGAGAATGAAGACATGGTCAATGACCAATTGGATTGCATGGCCCAAGGTCCTCTTTCTCTTCCAGGCAATCTCAATTGATTGCAAAAGCACCTGGAAATGTTGCTTAAAATGTATGATCCAGACAAGAAAGCGAAGGTTGAAGATCATATTAATGACCTATACTTGCGTGTGTGGATGTTGGAGGTATGATTTGATGATGTTTCTTGTAGATGATTTAAATGCATTATAGAAGGTAGAGCAACAATTTGGTACCATAACCTTCTGTTGTACCTATTTCACATAAGCAGTCCTTGGCTACAAAAACTACGCCAAGAAACCAACTCAACTAGCCTTTAGGTTCAAGTTGGCCCTTGAACTAGAGGGGTCTCCCTCAGAGCTTACGATGCTTGGTATAACGTTGTTCACCCATCAATGAATAACAACCTTTCAAGCACAATGGCCACATTTATGGTTTTAATTCGGGGTGGTTGGCGATCAATGACAATCCTTATCCATGATTAAAGGCCTCTCTCACAAGTTCCCTTCAAAATGCGTCAGCTTCCAGACTAACAGAATGTCTTAACTTTTCAAGGATTATGATTGAAGAATTTAAGGAGATTCCTAATAACTAAGTAGTCAGACATATTTCTTAACAACTAGGGAAATTTGGATGCATGTAGAAGATTTCTATAACCCAACAAAACACATTATAGAGTATTCAAGAGGCCAAACTGAAACCAATTCTAAGAGGAGCTATTATGGACAGATAGTCCAATAAACTAATCTATTTTAATGGCTATCAAAACGCATAAAGCAAAAAATAGTCAAAGAGGAGTTATCTTGGACAAATAGTCCAATAAGATAATCTCTTTCTAAAGTTTATGATTTTGTAGAGGATTAAAGAATAGATTGATACTCAATCTACACTTACCCAAACCTTCCTATAAATGCTTTGAAAATGTGTAGAAATAAGATATGAAACACTAGAAATACATACTAGAAAACACAAATTTCTATCTAACTAGAGCCGGAAGGCTTTCATTAGAAATCATGTAATAGAAGCTATTACAAAGTGAAGAGCCTTGGGATCAAAAGCCCATGCTATTTATTACAAATGAAAAAATATACTAAAAATAAAACACTATCTCTAAATTATCTACTATAAACTTTGAACTCTTTGCAAGTATCTTTCCTTGAAATTTGGAATTGGTTGAATGACTACTTAAAATCTTGAAAATAATCCTCAATCTGTTGATCTTCTGCGTAGTTGTTTTAGACTAATCTTCATTCCCATGAAGTCTGGAAAAAGGTTAAAATTGTTTTCCCATAATCAACTAATTGTCCCTTTAAACCTGATTGGTCTACCATCTGCACCTTTGAATTCTATTTTTGTCATTTTATGATTTTCATCATCCTTTATTTTGTCACAAATATTTGACCAAAAATATATTTTTAAATAAAATTTCCAAATATTTTATTAAACTCTTTAATGAATTCCAAGATTTAGAATTTCAATATATTTATTTAAATGATTTGATAAACCATCTAGTTTTCCAAATCCGTGTATGGTTTTCCCTTCCCATGGATTTACAAAACCAGGTGTAGTTTTTAAAATCCATGGATTGTTTCTCATTTTCACCTTCCTCTGTAAATTCCTTTTACCCCTATAGAATACTTGGATGGATTTGCAAAACTATGTGTTGATTTGTGTGGTTGGTAGAGTATTTTCACTTTACTCTTTTACTTTCATCTGCAACATGATTTTACACCTGTAAATTGATTTCACTATGCCTGTAAATTGATTTCACCATGCTTCTTTTACCTTAATCTCCCATCATGAAATGCATTTACATGAATTCCATCTTTGCTCACATGTACATTAATTTCCTATGAAAATTTCCATTTTATTTTCTCTGATAAATTCATGGCATTCGTGAATTTCATCTTAAGTGTAGCTGTAAAATCATTTTACACCTTAGCCTGTTATTTCATCTCACCCACTTGGCCTTCCATTTGTGAATTTCTCTAAAATCTAGTTTAACCTTATCTTTTTCCTTCGGTCTCCCATCCACATAGCATATATTTCATAATAGTATGAAATTTCATTCCCTCCACATTTATAAAAGTAAGTTCATGGTTTTCCGAGGGGGTAGTGGGAAGTGGTTAAGGAAGGGGGTGCGAAGTGAAAAAGGAAATAACAAGTGTAAAAAGCAGTAATGTAAAAAACATCTTTTTGCACCCCGTCCCCTTAGTTAAATGTCGGAAGAGATGGGGACCCCAAATATATTATAACCCTTGGATTAAATATGCCCATATGAAGGCATGGAAGAATAGTGGAGTTTAAATAGTTAAGTGCGGGGTGGGCCATAGGCTTTGACCTTTAGATTTTGAGTGTTGGCTTTAAATGCTTCACATATGATTAGGATCAAATTTTTATTTTTTATAATATAATTTTAATATTTTAATATATTTTCATAAAACTATATAATTATATTTTTATAAAAAGAAAAATAATTATTTAAAATATAAATAATATAATATATCAAAAAATAAACCATTCAAAAGCCTAATAAAGATATTCTCAGCGTTTAGCCTAGAAGGAAATTGGCAATTTCTCAAATCTTTAATTTTCAACATACCAAAATATGTTACAACACCTTCCACCAAATTCAATCAGTAATTGGAGAGAGTTTAAAAAGTTGTTCTTAGAAAGTTTTGTTGATGATAAAACTTATGTCATTTTACTTAAATAGCTCAGAAACATTAAGATGGGGGATATAGAAAAGGTTAAGGATTTTAATCAAAGATTTACATGCATTTTGAACAAGTTCCCCATTGATGTGCAATCTCATGATTCAATTACTAAGGATTATTATACTATTTTCTTGACTACTAACATTTCCAATTTTTGTTAAGCATGATGTGAAAGAAACTCTCGCTCTTAATTTTGCAGAAGCAATTTATGTTGAAAAAAGAATTAAGGTCTATTGGGGTCATTGCTAATCAAGAAGACTTAAAGGACTCCAAAGACACTATTAAAAAGTCCCAAGCCTCTTCCACTAAAATTAAATACAAAGACCCTTTTGACATGGACAACTTGAATAAATCCTTGAAGTTGTTAACTAATTAAGTGTCTGAACTCAAAAGGAAGTCAAGTGAGGCTTCTACTAATAATAAGTATTTTAAGCCATATTTTAAGAAGAATGTCAATCAACTGTCCAAGTCTACACATAGTAGTAATTTTTCATTCAATTTTTAGAACTTGGGGATGTATAATTATTGTAATTTTCATCAGGATGAACATTTAGAGAAAACATGCTACAATGGAAGCATAACATGAATATTATGGTTTCCAATGTTATGGAAAGTTTTTCAGTAGAAGGGCATTTATACCAAACTCATGAGACTAATGAATCAACCATGATACAGGAAAACAAAAGCGTTGGTGATTCAATTTTCACTTTTGATCATATCTTGAATAATCATTGAAAAAGTGTTGGTGAGCCCCCAAAAAGTGAAGCTCCTCCTAAAACACCAACTAAAAGGAGCAAAGGACTGGTGCCTGAGTAGGATGTGAGGAAGCAATTGTTGACAAAAATATCACCCCCTAGTACTCCTACTCATAGCACTCAAAACAAATTCAAAAGTGCATAGCATTAGAATAGTTGTTCCAAAAATAATAAGAACAAGTTTGTCACTGAGGTGTCAAACAAATTTACACCGCCTACCACTTCAACGCACCCCACCCAAGATGAATATGTACACCATAATGTTCTTGAAGACATGAAGAAATCTCATGCTAATATTTCCATATTTGAGCTAGAAAAGTTGGAAGGGAAGCATGAGTTAATCATCCAAGCATTTACATCTCAGCCTCAGCCAAATAGAACAATTTCTGCTTCCCAAGCCTTTTCCAATAATTTTCTTACTATTCTCGAATTTGTCGTTAATGCATAGATCCACTTGTCCCCATTTTCTTTTAATTTTTTATATTTTTAATTATAATGTCCAGGATTTCCTCATTGATTCCAGTGCATCTGTGAATGTCACATATTTATCTGTTACAAAGAAAATCAATGAAAAATGGGAATATACTAGCACAAGAATCATACAACTAGATAGATCCTTAGTGTAGGAAATTGGTGAGCTTAACAATGTTATAATTCATTTATCATAAGATCATAGAAATCACCAATTTATTGATATTGTCATTGTGGACATTTCAGAAGCTTATGGATTTCTTTAAGTAGAGATTGGTCTAGCAAGTTTTAAGGATAATTTTCTACTGACCAGTCTAAGGGAAAGAATAATCAGATTCGAGTTGAGAGTGAACCTTTTATGAAACATATCATCATGGTGCTTGAAGATACTAATGAGCCAATTAGTTATGTGCATGTAATTTTTGGAAATTGTTTTTTAGAAGTTTATCATGGATGTTATCTTGTGCACCCATCCCATGTACCACAAGATACATAGTTGGAACACCATCCTTCCAATCCAGTTGGTTCTAATGAATTTTGTAACATATATGTAAATAGCACTAGTATAGGAACTAACCTTGTTTCTACTAACATTTGGACTTTATATTTTGATGGTTCAAAAACACAGGAGGGTTCTGGAGCTAGCTGTATTTTGTTTGACCCTTAAAAGAACAAGTCTCTAATATCATGTCAATTAGAATTTGAGTGCACAAACAATATTGTTGAATATGTAGATTTCATACTTGGACTAACAAAGGCCATAGACTTCAAAGTGGATGGAATAAAGGTAATAGGTGACTCAAATATTGTCACACATCAAATATTGTATTTTCTAGCTAATTCTAACATGTTTAAATATGTGGCGATAGACAAATATGAGCACGAAAGGGCTTTGCAGGAATTAGCTCAGGTACATAAAGAGAATCCCCTGCTTAAGGGTGTGGTATCTTTAGAAAATATTTATGACCTGCAAAACTACTTTAAGGGACCAACTAATGAAAAGACCCACATTTCTACATTATTATATGAACAAGTTAATTTGAGTACCAAAGAAGATATGACATATATGAATCTCGGTATATGTTGTCTTACCCGAGAGTGACAATCCTTTGTCCATATCTTCAAATAGTACTGAGAAGTGTTCATGTGAACATATGATGATTTCAAAACCTACGATATGTAAATTATCCAACATGTGATACCATTTAAGGAAGGGGTAAATCCATTTCAACAAAAGTTAAGAAAAGTTAACCCTACACTTGAACACCTTATGCAGAAAGAACTAAGGAAAATGTTGGATGCTCGAATCATATTCAAAGTTTATAATTCTACCTGGGTCTCAAATTTGGCTCTTGTTAGGAAGAAGTCCACAGGGATACCCCTAAGTGTTGATTTCTGCAACCTGAAATGAGTTTCAAATAAAGATAATTATCTCATTTGATTTATGGAGAAGATATTGTAGACTGTATCTGGGTCAGAGATGTTTTCGTTGTAAGATGAATTTTCTGGATACAACCAAGTTTTAGTACTAGAACCCGATAGGTTGAAAACAACATTCAAGACTAAATGGAGTACATTCACATTCCAGCAAATTCCATTTGGACTCATAAATGTTTGATTCCAAAAAGTATAGTTTTGAACTTGAATGATGTTACAGTATTTTCAAAGAAAAGATATGATCACATTTTTCATCTAAGAAAAATATTTGATCGGTGTCAAAAATATGGTATATCTTTAAATCCAAAGAAAAGCATATTCAAATTTTTTGAGGGAAACTTCTTGGGACACATTATAACCAAGAGTATAACTAAACTGGGCTCAGAGTGGGTCAATATTATTGCTCAGATTCCTTTTCCCGTGAATAATAATTCCATGCAATCCTTCTTGGGGAAAATAAACTTCCTTTGGAAGTTCATCTCGGATTATGCACAAATTTTTAATCCATTACAAGGGTTGATCAAGAAGGATGAAATTTACAAGTGGAACCAAAGAAAGAAATATGTTTTCTCTTGGGTTAAACAAGCGATTTCTAATGCCCCATCATCGTATAGTCCATATTTTAAAAAATATTTCTTATTATATACATTTTCTTTTGACATGTCTATTATCGTCATTCTTACTCAAAATGACAATTGAGGAAATTAGTGGCCCCTATCATTTATGGGTGTTGGCCTGCAAGGATCATAATTGAATTATCTCCCCATAGACAAGTAAGAATATGTAGTTCACAAGGAAGTGAAGCATTTTAAGCCTTACCTTTTGAAAATCCATGTTATCATCCTTGTTCCTCACATAACAGTTAGATCCCTCTTTGTGCAATAATAATAGGGTGAGATGATGGAAAACTGGATGACAAGCCTTCATAGATATGACCTAGAATTCAAAACAACTCATACAATAAAATTCCATGGTCTCCATCGGCTTGCAGTAGAAGTAGTCAATTTTCCAGAAGATGATTCTTTTGAATGGGAACAAGAAATTGAAATGTATGACATTAAGAAAGCTACCCCTACAAATGCAGCCACGTCTTGGTAGACTAATGTACATCATTATTTATAGCAAGGCACATTTCTCTCACACTTATCAACGAAGCATAAGAGGAAAATTCAACTTAAGAATTTATCATATCATCTTGTACATGGCATGCTTTTTTGAAAGAACCACAATGGTGTTTTGGTCATATGCCTGGAAGCATAAGATTTAGAAAGGGTATTCAAAGACCTTCATGGCAGGTCAACTAGTTGGCACTATGCAAGCAACACTGCTTCTCATAAAGTCATGTAGGCTATATATTATTGGCCGACATTACTTAAGGGTGCACATGCCTATGCCCATAAGTGTCATGTATGTCAAAGATGTGCTAGTCGAGATAAGAAGTCAATTGCCCCATTGCATCCCATTCTTGTTGAATATCCTTTTCAACAATGAGGATTGGATGTTATTGGTGAAATAATTCCACATTGATCAAAGAAACACTAATATATATTAACTACCATAGATTTCTTTCCTCGGTGGTTTGAAGTAGTTCCATTAAAATAATTGAATGAGCAGGTAGTCATCCACTTCCTTAAGTAGATATTATTATTAGATTTGGCATTTCAATGTCACTTGTTTTCAATAATGCAACTTATTTTTCATTGCTAAAAAATTATGATTTTGCATTAGAGAATGGTATTCTATTAAGTAATCAACCAATTACTACCCTCAAGGAAACTATTTAGTTGATTCTATTAATAAGAATTTAATTTATATCATCAATAAAATTGTTTACTCTCGAGAGAGAAATTAGCATAATACATTAGTGAATTCTTTGTGGGTTGACCATGTCACACCAAGACCTTCTCTAATGACCTCTCCTTACCTCCTCATGTATGGAAAAGAAGTTATCCTTCATCCAAACATATACTCCCAACCCTTGAACTTTCTCAAGAATCCTTAGGTAAATCTTGTCTTATTGTTCAGAGCAGGATAGAAACTCTTCTTAAGTTAGAGGAAGAAAGGTGAAAAACAAAAGAAATTTTTTTCATGCACCAAAATCGCATCAAGCATTACTTTGACAAGAAATATGTGGCGAATAAGGAGTTTGGTGTGGGAGAACTAATATTGAAATGGGATAAAGACCATGAAGAGAAAGGTAAAAACACAATATTTCAATCCATGTGGATTGAACCCTTTGTTATTCATAAAAGGATTGGTAACCATACTTATCCTCTCCAATCCTTGGATGGGAAGATGGACTATGTTCCTATTAATGGTGAATACCTTAAGCATTATTGTCTATAATAGCTTAGGGTTGTGTTTCTACCTATGTATATATTCCTTTCCTTATCCATTTCATTTGTTTCGTTTGATTCACATTATGTCTTTTCCTTTCCTAGATCCTTTTGTTTTGTCAGTTTATGTAAATAAGGCCTTGTGCGGAGTTGTTTTCTTTGGTTATGGCAGATGTGAAAAACGTTTTAAAGGGCTTTGTGACATGTAACAACAATTGGTTGAATTTCGGTCCCTCTTCCTCACTTGGTTCTGATATCTTTAAGGTCAATAATGACTAAATGAAAAATAAAATCCATTTGAGTGGAAATATTTAAGGAGAACCATGATGCCCGTATTTATTTTAGGATCTTCATTCCTTGATTCAGTATTGTAATTGAATGGTGTTTTTCTTGCTGATACAATCAAGTAGAGAAGGTAAAGGAGAACACCAAATTTGAGCATCTTAATTTCAGAGGTACATAAAAGTATATACAATAGGAATAAATTGACTTTCTCTCAATAAGTTGAGAACCCTCTTCCACCCTAGTGATATAAAAACCGATAAAATTCCAATGATCATATTGAAAATAAAAGAAGGGGTGAAAGAAGAGAAAGGCTTCGTGCATAGAGAGGTGAAGCAAGAAACTTCAACATGGCACTGAATAGGCTTGCTAGCAGTAAAGAAATGCTCGTGTTTCCTAAAAGTGACTCTTTCAGGGTATTGAACAACCTTATTGGTAGTGGAGAAACACCATAGATGAAACTAGAACTCTAATCATCCAAAACTCGCAAATATATACAATCCCTCTCCAGGATCAAAACAATTGTGATATGGTAAGATTTGTAATTGTGTTTAGATGAGAAAGGAGATAGGAGACACTGCACCTATAATCAGGACAAATGGGGAAGCTGAGGTAATCTACACGAGGAATCAATACTTTCTAAAAGACTAGACCCTGTGCATAAAGCTAGAGCTAAACAAAGAAGCTAGGGTTCTTCTAGTGAATCACCAAGGGTTATTACTGCTACAACATCCTCAAAATTTTCACCTATATTAAAACTTTGGAGACTCCCTTTGATTATGTTGACTATCATTTCTAGTTTTTAGAGTCATCTGATACTTGCTTCCTAAGTTTCTAATTCCCCTTTTAAAGGAATTCAAAGTGTCACATTTTGTTAAGGGAAGTGTCGTTCTTTGTGAAAGTAAGTTATGGCACACCTTTAAGAGGAATATTTGATGCTTTCTCTTGCATTAATAGATTCCATCTATTATAGGGCATGCATTTGTCTCATTCTGAAAGTATTGTTCACTTTCTCATTGCAGTTAGTGCCTGTGTCAAAAGGTATATCTTAAGTGTAGCACTTGGAGGTAAGTGTCGTTTTGTTGTCGTTTCAATGGATACATGTTGATTTTGGGTACTAATTTTCTCATTTTCATGTGGTTGGTTGTATATGAGTGTGTGATCATGTTCAATAATTTTTACATGTTTCTACTCTCATATTTCTACCTTATTGATCCCACACGTAGTTAATTTTGGAGTTTTTTTTGTCTTCACAACTTGCAAGTTAATTTGGAGTTTTATTTGTCTTCACAACTTGCCCAATGAAGCCCTAACCTTTATTCCTCCTTAAACTACACACTACATAGTCAAAAGCCTCAGTGGAGCACCCTCTACTTCCTAGAACTGTGAATTGGATAGTCACAGAGAACTGTCTCCACCAACAATGCATTGCACAATATTAGTACTCAGTCACTGTCAAATGTACTTGCCCACTGTGCAATCCCTAACCAACCTTCCCTTCTTTGTGCACCACATACTTTTAGTCAGTAGTCAGGTCATGTTCCAGTCCCTGCAGTTCTCAACTACCCACTGGTGGGCCCCAGTATTGCGGCAATAACGGTGCCACTACTGGGACTCCCTTCTTTAATTTATCAACCTGGTAGTTCGTAACAAACTTGGAAGTGACGGTGCTATATGCACAAGTACTAGCTCTTGCCGCGGCTATCACTTGATCAGCTAGCACAAGTCCGCTAGGAGCTTAAGCCAACTTCTATGAGCTCTTAGAAGAAGCTTTTAATTGTGATAGATGAAAGCTAACACAAAGGAGGCTAGTCTACTTGTAGAAAGAAGTTGAAAGCTGAAAAGAAATACAAACCCTAGCAAACCCTAGTTTTACCGACTAACCCTACTAGTGCAAGAAAAGCGATGAAAGCGGTGGAAATGAATGTCATTGACTCTTAGAAAGGTAAAATGCATGTGACTAAACTACTTTTGAAGTAAAATCTGGAAAAACATCTTTTTGTATTTTTGAGTAAGTTGTTAGAATGCATGTGCTTTAACTGTTTTTTACTGTGCAAAGGTTGATTGGCGAAAGGAAATGCTTGTAAGAGGTTGGGAAGGTGAGAAGAGGCCGTAAGGGGTCCCTATCACCCTTCTAGAGAGTTTCTAAGTGATCAGATCTCAAGAAACTGCTTTTGTGAGCTTCTACAGGAAGTCTGCAGCGATTCTACAGGATGTACTGTAGCTTCTACAGGATGTTTTGTAGCTTTTACAGGATGTTCCGAAAAGAGGATTTTGGAGGGTTGATGGAAGAAACACAGTGGGAAAGTGAAAATGGAGATTGGATAATGATTTTAAGGGGTATAGGACCTAGTGAATGAGGCTAAGGAGCAATTAAGGTGATTGGATTTGTTCGGGGATGGAGGGAGCAATGATGCACAAGAATGTAGAAATTAGGGCAAAGTGAGAGAATGTGGCAAATGAAAGGTAAGAATCTGAGTTAGAGGACGAAGCAAGTTGCATTGATGGAGGAAGGGTAGGCAAGGAGGTATCACAGGTGCTCTTCACATTATTTTCCAAAACTGATCAAACGAAGACTAGGAAAACCAAAGATCTAGCTATTTTGACCTACTTTGACCTAAAAACCAGAAACATGATGAACATAAGTTTATTGGCAGAAAATCATGCAAGATAACTATGGAAACTAAGCAAGAACAAATTCTAAACATGCAAGTAAAACAAGTTTCAAATTTCCTAACTAAAAATCTAACACTAGCAATCGCATGAAGCGGCAAGAACAGTGTTTTTGTGGCAGCAAGTATGTCTTCGTCTCAGCTCATGGTCCCAAGGAGGGAGATATGAGATCAAGGATTTCTTGGTAGCATTTTTGCAAGTCTTTTCCTTTACCAAACTATCAAATCAAATTGAAGCATGAAAAACTATTTTAATCTAAATATCAAAAATTATTCTAAGAATGCAGCAAAGACACATAAAAGTACACAAAGGAGGTACTGGGAACTTGGGTTGGACCCAACCCCAAGAGCTACAACCTCTTAAGAAATATTAGAGCTGGTGCAAATCTAGATTCATCTTTATTGATCAAAAAATAATAGTTACATCCCAAAAACTGTCTACAAGAAAAAGCTTCAAAATGTGCTGAAATGCAAAGCTAACCTACTGACTAAAATCTAACTAACATCTGACTAAAATCGAACTAACAAAATGACTCACTGAACTACCTAACCCAAATGAGGCCCTAAGCCTTCTTTTTTATACAAATTGAGGACCCCAAAAGTCCTCCTAAACCTTAGGAACTCGACTGCCAAAACTTGCAATTAACAGCAACTTTACTAACCCTTGCTCAGTTGCCCTTGTGATAATTGATGTGGTGGCCCTTGAACTCCGAGCTGCTAGTGGAGAATTCGAGGTAAGGGCTCATAAATAAAGTGGACACCTTCCTACAAATCCTCTCCACGAATTTGGCTGCCAAGTGCTCATTTAAACCTTTGATTTTGTCTCAAAATTGACCAAAAATCTGCATAAAGCATACATTAGACTTGTTGGCATAATGACTAACCCAATTCACTCTATTAGCATAAATATAATAAAAAACATGCAATAAACTAATGAGAATGGTGGATTAAGTCGAATTAGGAGGTTGAATGAGCCCATATAATTGCTCATTTCTGAGGCTCAACATCACCCCCTACTGAAAGTGTTGCTCATCCTCTGAGCAACTAATCTATCTCTTCATCTTTGATTGCTTTGACTACCTCTCTCACATCCCAGGCTTCTAAGGTGATGTCCTCTTCTCGATCATGAAACCCTACTTTTCTCTCTACTTCCTCCCACTGCCTGTGCTCCTTTTCCTGTAGCAGTTTTGTGAAAGCCTCAACCTCAGCCTACATCTTGTCCTCTCTCTGCTCTTCATCAGATGTTTCCTTGACTGCTAGAGGCCCTTCTTGCTGCTACTATTCTCCCAAAATGGAGGGCCTATCTTCATTATGACTTCCCTCTAGCTGTAATTGTTGTTTCCGCAGCTCATTCTCCTCCTGTAGTTTGGTCCTTTGACTACTTTCCACATGCCTCACCATGGCCAATTCTTTTCTTTATTCCTTGACTTGTTCTTCCAGGTGGCCTATGTCTGCCACACCCTTGGATTTGGCAATCCCCATCCAAGTGTGAGTCCTAACCCTTTCTTGTTCTAGTGCAAAGAAAAGTGGCACTGCGAATTTCTGGGGAATTATCTTCTCGGCTTCTAACAAGTTATAGTATGAGCCCAAGCTAGGTTGAGGACTTGGTTCCAATATTTGCTCTGTCTTTCCTTCTTCTTGTGATTGTTTGGCCGCCTTTTCCTCCAATTTCTCAGTCTCTTTTAGCTTAGCCCAAGTTTCCTGTAGAGAATTCTCAGCTTCCTGTAGAACTGTCTTTGAGTCCATCGTCTTAATTCTCTCTCTCTAGGTGGAGGTTTTTTGGCTTCCTCGTTCGTAGGTGATGGATATCTTTGAAGGAGACTCCTTTTGTTTAGCTGTGGTGTCCTCAATGATAATTGGCTCCTTTGACTGTGGCTGGGGTCTGCCCACTTTGATCCTTGTGCTTCTCCCTGCTTTAATGTACATGGAGGTTTACCTCTTTATCTTCCCTTTTTGTTTTGGAGGTGTTCTTAAGGCGACAAGCATGGCTGCTGCCTCCCTTGCCAATATTTCAGGTGATTTCTCCTCTCGTTGTTCTTCTTCCATGCTTCCTGTCGAAGTCCCTGTGTCAACCGTTTCTTTCTATGGTGCTACTATTTTAGGTTGTTTCTTTCCATTTTGTTTCTGTGTGTCTGCTTTAGCTGTGACAGCTTTCATTTGGGCTTTCTTGGCCTTTTTTTTCCCAACCTTTTTCCTTTTTCGCCTTCTCTGTTTTTGTTGTTGTCTCCTTGTCTGTCTCATGCTCAGCGGTCATGTCAAATTCCTCTTTTTCCTTCTATTTTCCCTCTGTTTTTCCCTCTACTTGATTATCTTGTGCTCCCTCATCAATGTTATTCTCAATTTCTTCAGTTGGCATGGTGTTAAGTTTGTGTTTTAACCAAAAAAGAAAATGCTCAAGTGGGAAAAAAATACAGTCAATCACCGAAATAGAGGACAACTGAATTTAGTTTTCTCTGAACCCAAGAAGGAATTTTTCATGTGCTCCGTACAACATCAAATGGCAGTAATTCTCCTGTTTGAAAACTGTTGTCACCCAGGATTTGACTCTCTGTTTATGAAAGGAAGAATTTTGTTTTTACAGACAGAGCACAGAGATCAAGTTTTCTTCTCAGCACACAGACAGATATGCAAATTCAAAAAAATTTCACACACAGGTTGGCCTCAACAATTACATATATATTCCCTATGGAGAATTTTTTAAAAAGGAAACGTGGAAGAGAATTTTGATGCAGAAAAACTAGGACACTCAGTGCAATACATAGGCAAACATTTTACTTCCAATACATAGGTAGATTTTTCACTGATTTTCCAATCTGATGCCATGTTTAATTCACCACCTTGCACAAACAAATCGTGCAAAAATAAGTTTTCCTGAGCCTACCTTGTTTTGAGTTTGAAATTCACTGAAAATCCCGGGTTTTCTCTACACGGCTATTTTCTGTCTTTCTTGTAGAAGGCTCTCGTTTCCTGTAGAACGAAACTGTGCTTCATGTAGAGCCCAATAGGTGGGAGATTTTTTTAAAAAGCGGCATAAATCTTGAAAAATCAGGCAGGAATCTTGTAGAGGACCACTAGTTAGCTGATTTGGAAGTGGGGGATGTGTGCTTCAGTTGTGAATGTCGTGAAGGCGCAGTGAACAAAGAGTGGTGAGAGTTTCAGCCGAGCATCGTTTAACTGCAGCATGATTCATGTGAGAAGATGAGGTGGCAGAAATGTGCGTTGTCATTATTCAAACCGTTGGTCCCTACTGCAGTGTCATCATGGGACTGCATGTTTTCTGCCTGTAATCCCTTACCATCAGTTGCGCTGGAGTTCAACATCTGCCACCGCCTGTTTTTTTTAAATTTCCCATGAATGACTATACACGTGTGCTGGGTGATCTCCGAATGAGTGCAGTTGAACTAGCTGAGGGTGTCAGGTTAACTTGCTAGCTTCCTAGCTTAATCCCACCATTTCATTCATTTATGCACTTTCGAATCATACAGATGCAAATAGAGGAATTGGTTTAGACACTTACCTGTAATTTGATGTGTTACTTGGTCCTTTTTGTTGCTGCATGCTCATATTATGTGGATGCATGTTGGTCTGTTTGTTGATACATGGCTTATTTTCTGGTGCAGGTATCCTCTGGCTGGATCTACGCTGTAGGAGCCTGCTTCATTGTTCAAATTTGCAACCTCATGTTGTTGATGCTGAAATTTTACAAGACAACAACTTGTTTTCTCCATAGCTCCCAAACGATAAATCGGATTGACCTAAAACTTTCTGAGCATGCTTCTATCATCGTTATGCACCTCCCATAGAAAAATTGTGGTCAACGGATGTACAGATTTCGAGAAAAACTGAAAATGACTAAAGATTACAGAGGTCAATTTCTCGGAAACCATGCATTGGAATCGGCTGAAACTACTTGGGTAGGTTACTATCACCTATGTGCATCTCCCCATGAAACAGGTTTTTAAATGTATTCATGGATATCGAGAAAATGCAAAAATAGCTAAAGGTGATGGAGGATAATTTCTTGGAAACCGTGCACTAGAATTGGCTGAAATTGCTTGGACATGTTGCCATCATCCCTATACAACTCCCTGTAAAAAAAAATTTGTAAATGGATGCACAGTTTTCACGTGAGGGAAAAACAAATTTATGTTCTATGTATTTTCGCTCCAAAGCATTCTGCAATTTTTTGCACAGTAAGAAAAAAAGAGCTTGGGCTATAATGCAGACTTGGAATTAATGGGAGAGAGGTTTGAATATTGTAGGAGGACTTATGAACCCTTTAGGAAGCTATCATGTTTGTCAAACTGCCTTTTAAAATCCATTCCTAGCTTCTTGTAATTTCTACACGAACTCCCTGTAGAACACCCAGTTTTTAGGAAAGAAGCACAATGAGATGGAAAAAAATAATGGAAAAGGGTGAGAGATGGAAACATGGATGTTTGCAGGCCTCATGGACATATTCCCAGCCTTCAGGTTCTCTTTGGAGATCAATTTTGGCTTGTTTGTAGGCTTCCTATAGAAGACAAAACTTCCTGTAGAAGACACAGAACTTCCTGTAGAAGGCACAAAACTTCCTCTATCTTTGTTTTGAACGATCCTCCTGACCTGCAATGTCCTTCCTAAAACCTGTAGTTATTCAATGGAAAGTAGGTTTATTTTTATTTTTCTCTGTTCTTCTTTATTTTTCTCTTTTTTTTAAAACAACTAAGGCTCCTCATGGAGGTTTTCACCTAAATTGCCTGTCCTGGGCGCCTCCAAGGGAGGTTATCCACCAGGGATCTTATTCTCTTTTCTTTTCTCTTCTTTTCAACCCATTGACCACCTCATGGAGGTTTTCAATCAATGAGCCAATCTGAGGCACCTCCGAGGAGGTTTTCACCTTAGATTTTTATTTTCCTCTTATTTTTTCTCTTTTCTTTTTCTTTTTCTTTTTTTCCTACCCTACCCTACTTGAAAAACAAAATCATTTTCAAGTATAAGAATACTTCCAATGGAGCCATGTGCACATCGAGATTAGAGACAAAATGATGTAGAGGCTTGAAATGCATGCTTTGACAGGTATCCGGATTTCAGAGACCAAATGATTTGACTTTGAAGGGATCAAACATAGTTGAGGAAGAGAGTATTGTTGCAACTTAGTGACCATCTAGAACCATATCTCAATATAGCTCTGATATCCTTGATCCTTTTGCTAATCTAGATCATTCTTCATGTCACCTTCTACCATGACCTTCTCATCTTCCTCTTTTTGTTGTTTTTTCTCTTGAATACATGGAGGATTTGATGGTAACTATGAGGGAGCACTCTCAATCTTTGATTCTGGTGTCTTTTCTTCATCAAGTGTAGCCCATGGTTCTTTGATCTCCTCTTTTGAATCTTATTTTGCTAGATGTGGTCCTTCAATGCTGTCAATATAATCTCTTTTTTGCAATACTCTTCTTGAGTTATGGTGAATATCATTGAGCTCAAGAGGATTTGTTTGGACATGTTGTGCCTCAGCATTGCAATCAAGTTGAGCTACTCCAAAGTGCGAGTTTGGAAATGGTGGTATGGATAGTTGAGTGGGGGTGTATATTTGAGATGGATGTGGATGGGGTTGTGGTTGGGTAGGTGGTTTCCCACTATATACTTATTGAGCCTGCCTGTTATTTGGGTTCGGGTTCATTTGAGCAAACATTTGGGGCTGTCTTGGTGGAGCAGGAGGCGATGGTTGCAGTTGAGCAGGTGGTGGAGGAAAAGGAGAGGGAGGAGTGTTGTGCTAGGGCCACCACCCTCGATAAGGTGCATTCCACTGAGGTTGTGGCTGAGCGTAGGGGTGAAATGGATGAGCAGGTAGTTGGGCATAATATGGAGATGTGAAGGACCAAGGAGGAGGTGTGGACCAGGAAGGATGAGTAGGGGGACCCTAAGAAGGCATGAAAGTGGCTTGATAAGGGTCGTAATAGGTCTGGGATGTCCCTTGCATTCCCTCCTGGTAAGGTATGGGTCCATGTGGCTTCCTTTGGTTCATATAATAGACTGGTTCAGTGGCTCCTTTAGCCCTCTGATATGCAACTTTGATTCTCGGTAAGGAATGGCACTGATCTGTAGGATGGTCTTTTTCAGAGGCAAAACACACTTCTATGGAGTGCAATAAACATTCATTCCTAGGATGCTTTCTAATGCATCTGGGAAAAAAGATGGCCAAAGCCCTCTTGGCTTCCTCTTGCTTCCTTTTGATACGTAAAGTATCTAGTTTCATGGAAAGAAACTACCTCATCTCGCTCTTGAAATCTTCCATATGATTTGCGAATTCGTTTTTGGATAAGGTACTTCTCCCAACATTTCTCTTTGTAGCCATTTAATCCAGAGGAATGTTTTCTTCTTCTTCTCCCCTAGAGGTTCTTCAAATATGTCTTGTTGTCCACCTAGGGGTTCTTCTTAGTCACAACCATCGAAGAAGAGAGAAGGTTGGTTGTGTGAAGCAGTGGGGGTGTTGTGCAAACATTTTTCTGACTTATCTCTACTCCTACAAGGCATGAAATGAAATCTTTTTCATTGATTTTTGTTTTTTTTTTCTGCTTGTACTTGCAAAAATGAAATAGATTGAATTGCAAATAACTAAAATCTATCTTGCTAAAATGAAAATGCGGAATTGAAATGAAAGCAGGAAATGACTAATCTATTTTGCAGAAATGAAATTGCAAGAATGAAATGCTAAGCTATGCTTGCAGAATTGAAATGCTAATCTACGCTTGCAGAATTGAAATTACGGAATTGAAATGTTAATCTACGCTTGCAGAATTGAAATTGCGGAAATGAAATGCTAATCTACACTTGCAGAATTGAAATTGTAGAATTGAAATGCTAATCTATGAAAGAGGGAAATATCTAATCTACGCTTGCTGAAATGAAATGAAAGCAGGAAATGTCTACTTTACTTTTGCGGAAATGAATTTGCAGAATGGAAATGAGACAGCTACTCTACTCTTGCTGAAATAAACTACTTAGCAGAAGGTTGTAGCAGAAAAATAGAAGAAAAGCAGCAATCACCAATACTCTAATGCCTCTCCGGCAACGGTGCCAAAAATATGGTGGGCCCCAGTATTGCAGCAATAATGGTGCAACTCCTGGGACTCCCTTCTTTAATTTATCAACCCAGTAGTTCGTAACAAACTTGGAAGCAACGGTGCTATATGCACAAGTACTAGCTCTTGCCACGGCTGTCACTTGATCAGCTAGTACAAATCTGCTAGGAGCTTATGCCAACTTCTATGAGCTCTTAGAAGAAGCTTTTAACTGTGATGGATGAAATCTAACTCAAAGGAGGCTAATCTACTTGTAGAAAGAAGTTGAAAGATGAAAAGAAATGCAAACCCTAGCAAACCCTAGTTTTACCGACTAACCCTACTGGTGCAAGAAAAGCGATGAGAGTCATGGAAATGAATGCCATTGACTCTTAGAAAAGTAAAATTCATGTGACTAAACTACTTCTTAAGTAAAATCTGGAAAAACATCTTTTTGTATTTTTGAGTAAGTTGTCAGAATTATTATGCATGTGCTTTAACTGTTTTTGACTGTGCAGAGGTTGATTGGTGAAAGGAAATGATTGTAGGAGGTTGGGAAGGTGAGAAGAGGGCCTAAGGGGTCCCTAGCACCCTTCTATAAAGTTTCACAGTGATCGGATCTCAAGAAACCACTTTCGTGAGCTTCTACAAGAAGTCTACAGGGGTTCTACAGAATGTACTATAGCTTCTACAGGATGTTCTGTAGCTTCTACAGGATGTTCCGAAAAGAGGATTTTGGAGGGTTGATGGAGGAAAAATGGTGGGAAAGTGGAAATGGAGGTTGGATAAGAATGTTAAGGGCTCTACGACCTGGTGAATGAGCCTACGGAGCAATTAAGGTGATTGGATTTGTTCGAGGATGGAGGGAGCAATGATGCACAAGAATGTAGAAATTAGGGAAACGTGAGAGAATGTGGCAAATGAAAAGCAAGAATCTTAGTTAGAGGATGAAGCAGGTTGCATTGATGGAGGAAGGGTAAGTAAGGAGGTATCACAAGTGCTCTACACATTATTTTCCAAAACTAATCAAACGAAGACTAGGAAAACCAAAGATCTAGCTAATTTGACCTACTTTGACCTAAAAACCAGAAACATGATGAACATAAGTTTATTGGCAGAAAATCATGTAAGATAACTATGGAAACTAAGCAAGAACAAATTCTAAACTTGCAAGTACAACAGGATTCAACTTTCCTAACTAAAAATCTAACACTAGCAATTGCATGAAGAGGCAAAAACAACGTTTTTGTGGCAGCAAGTATGCCTTGGTCTCAGCTCATGGTCCCAAGGAGGCAGAGATGAGATCAAGGATTTCTTGGTGGCCTTTTTGTAGGTCTTTTCTTTTAGAAAACTATCAAATCAAATTGAAGCATGAAAAGCTATTTTAATCATCACAAGCAACCTAAGCAACAAAACAACATTTTAATCTAAATATCAGAAATTATTCTAAGAATGCAGCAAAGACACATAAAAGTACACAAAGGAGGTACTGGACACTTGGGTTGGGCCCAATCCCAAGAGCTACAACCTCCTAAGAAAGATTAGAGCTGGTGCAAAGCTGAATTCATCTTTATTGATAAAAAAACAATAGTTACATCCCAAAAACTGTCTACAAGAAAAAGCTTGAAAATGTGTTGAAATGCAAAGCTAACCTACTGACTAAAATCTAACTAACATCTAACTAAAATCGAACTAGCAAAATGACTCACTAAACTACCTAACCCAAATGAGGCCCTAAGCCTTCTTATTTATACAAATTGAGGACCCCAATAGTCCTCCTAAACTTTAGGAACTCGGCAGCCAAAACTTGTAGTTAACAACAACTTTACTAACCCTTGCTCGGTTTCCCTTGTGATAATCGATGTGGTGGCCCTTGAAATCCGAGCTGCTGGTGGAGAATTCGAGGTAAGGGCTCATAAATGAAGGGGACACCTTCCTACAAATCCTCTCCATGAATTTGGCTGCCAAATGCTCATTTAAACCTTTGATTTTGTCTCAAAATTGACCAAAAAATCTACATAAAGCACACATTAGACTTTTTGGCATAATGACTAACCCAATTCACTCTATTAGCATAAATATAATCAAAAGCATGCAATAAACTAATGAGAATGGTGGATTAAGTCGAATTAGGAAGCTGAATGAGCCCATATAATTGCTCATTTCTAAGGCTCATCATCACCCCTACTGAAAGTGTTGCTCATCCTCTAAGCAACTAATCTATCTATTCATCTTTTATTGCTTTGACTACCTCACTCACATCCCAGGCTTCTGAGGTGATGTCCTCTTCTCGGTCATGAAACCCTTCTTTTCTCTCTACCTCCTCCCACTGCTTGTGCTCCTTTTCCTATAGCAGTTTTGTGAAAGTCTGAACCTTAGCCTGCAGCTTGTCCTCTCTCTGCTCTTCATCAGATGTTTCCTTGTCTACTAGAGGCCCTTCTTGCTGCTATTGCTCTCCCAAAATGGAGGGCCTATCTTCATTATGACTTCCCTGTCGCTATAACTGTTGTTTCAGCAACTCATTCTCCTCCTGTAGTTTGGTCCTTTGACTACTTTCCACATGCCTCACCATGGCCAATTCTTTTCTTTATTCCTTGACTTGTTCTTCCAGGTGGCCTATGTCTACCACACCCTTGGATTTGGAAATCCTCATCCAAGTATGAGTCCTAACTCTTTCTTGTTCTAGTGCAAAGAAAAGTGGCACTGCAAATTTCTGGGGAATTATCTTCTCGGCTTCTAACAAGTTAATAGTATGAGCCTAAGCTAGGTTGAGGGCTTAGTTTCAATATTTGCTCTGTTTTTCTTTCTTCCTATGATTGTTTGACCACCTTTTCCTCCAATTTCTTGATCTCTTTTAGCTTAGCCCAAGTTTCCTGTAGAGAATTCTCAGCTTCCTGTAGAACTGTCTTTGAGTCCATCATCTTAATTCTCTCTCTCTGGGTGGAGGCTTTTGGGCTTCCTCATTCGTAGGTGATGGATATCTTTGAAAGATACTCATCCTTTTGTTTAGCTGTGGTGTCCTCAATGATAATTGGATCCTTTGACTGTGGCTAGGGTCTGCCCACTTTGATCCTTGTGCTTCTCCCTGCTTTGAAGTACATGGAGGTTTGCCTCTTTCTCTTTCCTTTTTGTTTTGGAGGTGTGCTTAATGTGGCAAGCACGACTACTGCCTCCCTTGCCAATATTTCAGGTGATTTCTCCTCTCGCTGTTCTTCTTCCATGCTTCCTGTAGAAGTCCCTCTGTCAACCGTTTCTGTCTATGGTGCTATTATTTTAAATTGTTTCTTTCTTTTTTGCTTCTGTGTGTCTGCTTTGACTATGACAGCTTTCGTTTGGGCTTTCTTGGCCTTTTTCTTCTCGACCTTTTTCCTTTTTTGCCTTCTCTATTTTTGTTGTTGTCTCCTTTTCTGTCTCATGCTCAGCGGTCATGTCAAATTCCTCTTTTTCCTTTTGTTCTTCCTCTGTTTTTCCCTCTGCTTGAATGTCTTCTGCTCCCTCATTAATGTTATTCTCAATTTCTTCAGTTGGCATGGTGCTGAGTTTGTGTTTTAACCAAAAATGAAAATGCTTAAGTGGGGAAAAAACGCAGTCAATCACCTAAATAGAGGACAGCTGAATTCAGTTTTTTCTGAAGCCAAGAAGGAATTTTTCATGTGCTCCTTACAACATCAAATGGTATTAATTCCCCCATTTGAAAACTGCTATCACCCAGGATTTGACTCTCTGTTTATGAAAGGAAGAATTTTGTTTTTACAGACAGAGCAAAAAGATCAATTTTTCTTCTCAGCACACAGAGAGATATTCAAATTCAAATTTTTTTTACACACACAGGTTGGCCTCCACAGCTGCATATATCTTCCCTATGGAGAATTTTTTAAAAAGGAAACGTGGAAGAGAACTTTGATGTAGAAAAATTGGGACACTCAGTGCAATACACAGGCAAACATTTTACTTCCAATAAACAGGCAGATTTTTCATTGATTTTCCAATATGATGCCATTTTTAATTCACCATATTGCACAAACAAATCGTGCGAAAAGATGTTTTCCTGAGCCTACCTCGTTTTGAGCTTGAAATTTGCTGAAAATCTTGGGTTTTCTTTCTGCACGACTGTTTTCTACCTTTCTTGTAGAAGGCTCTCGTTTCCTGTAGAATGAAACTACGCTTCCTCTAGAGCCCGATAGGCGGGAGATTTTTTTAAAAAGTGGAAAAAATCTCGAAAAATCAGGTAGGAATCTTGCAGAGGACCATTGGTTTGCTGATCTAGAAGTGGTGAACACGTGCTTCAGTTGTGAATGTCGTGAAGACGCAGTGAACAAAGTGTGGTGAGAGTTTCAATCGAGCACCGTTTAACTGCAGCGTGATTCGTGTGAGAAGATGAGGTGGAAGAAATGTGTGTTGTCATTATTCGGACCGTTGGTCCCTACTGCAATTTCATCATGGGACTAAATGTTTTCTGCCTGTAATACTTTACCATCAGTTGCGCTAGAGTTCAACATCTTCCAGCACCTATTTTTTTTAAATTTCCCGTGAATAACTATACATGTGTGCTGGGTGATCTCTGGATGAGTGCAGTCAAACTAGCTGAGGGTGTCAGGTTAACTTGGTAGCTTCCTGGCTTAATGCCACCATTTCATTTGTTTATGCACTTTCGAATCATAACGATGCAAATAGAGGAATTGATTTAGACACTTACCTGTAAGTCGACGTGCTGCTTGTCCTTTTTGCTGCTGCATGCTCATATTTTGTGGATGCATGATGGTCTGTTTGTTGATACATGGCTTTTTTTCTGGTGCAAGTATCCTCCGGCTGGATCTACGCTACAGGAGCCTGCTTCAATGTTCAGATTTACACCCTCATGCTGTTGATGTTGAAATTTTACAAGACAGCAACTTGTTTTCTCCATAGCTCCTAAACGATAGATCGGATTGACCTGAAACTTTCTGAGCATGCGTTTATCATCGTTATGCACCTCCCATAGCAAAATTGTGGTTAATGGATGTACAGATTTTGAGAAAAACTGAAAATGGCTGAAGATTATAGAGGTCAATTTCTCAAAGACCGTGCATTGTAATCGACTGAAACTTCTTGGGTAGTTTACTATCACCTATATGCATATCCCCATGAAACAGGATTTGAAATGGATACATGAATATCAAGAAAATGCAAAAATGGCTAAAGGTGATGGAGGCTAATTTCTTGGAAACTGTGCACTAGAATTGGCTGAAATTGCTCGAGCATGTTGCCATAATCCCTATACAACTCCCCGTAAAACAGTTTTGTAAATGGATGCATGGTTTTCACGTGAGGGGAAAAAAAAATTATGTTCCATGTATTTTTGCTTCAAAGCATTTTGCAATTTTTTGCACAGTAAGAAAAAACGAGCTTGCGCTATAATCCAGACTTGGAATTGATGGGAGAAAGGTTTGAAGATTGTAGGAGGACTTATGAACCCTTTAGGAAGCTACCATGTTCGCCAAACTCTCTTTTAAAATCCACTCCTAGCTTCCTGTAATTTCTACAGGAACTTCCTGTAGAACACCCAGATTTTAGGAAAGAAGCACAATGAGATGGAAAAAAATAATGGAGAAGGGTGAGGGATGGAAACATGGATGTTTGCAGGCCTCATAGACATATTCCCAGCCTTTGGGTCCTCTTCGGAGATCAATTTTGGCTTATTTGTAGGCTTCCTGTAGAAGACACAGAACTTCCTATAGAAGACACAAAACTACCTGTAGAAGGCACAGAACTTCCTCTGTCTTTGTTTTGAGCGATCCTCCTTACCTTCAATGTCCTTACTGCAACCTGCAATTATTCAATGGAAATTAGGTTTATTTTTCTTTTTCTCTTTTCTTTTTTCTTTTTCTCTTTTTTTGAAAACAACTAGGGCGCCTCATGGAGGTTTTCACCTAAATTTCCTGCCCTAGGTGCCTCCAAAGGAGGTTATCACCCAGGGATCTTATTCTCTTTTATTTTCTCTTCTTTCCAACCCATTGACCGCCTCATGGAGGTTTTCAATAAATGAGCCAATCTAAGGCACCTCCGAGGAGGTTTTCACCTTAGATTTTTATTTTCCTCTTATTTTTTTCTTTTTCTTTTTCTTTTTCTTTTTGCTTTTTTTCCTACCCTACCCTACTTGAAAAACAAAATCATTTTCAAGTATAAGAATACTTCCAATGGAGCTATGTGCACATTGAGATTAGAGACAAAATGACGTGGAGGCTTGAAACGCATGCTTTGACAGGTATCCGGATTTCAGAGACCAAATGATTTGAATTTGAAGGGATCAAACATAGTTGAAGAAGAGAGTACTGCTACAACTTAGTGACCCTCTGGAACCATATCTCAATATACCTCTAATATCCTTAGTCCTTTTGTTGATCTAGATAATTCCTCATGTCACCTTCTACCATGACCTTCTCATCTTCCTCTTTTTTCTGCTTTTTCTCTTGAATACATGGAGGATTTGATGGTAACCATGAGGGAGCACTCTCAATCTTTGATTCTGATGTCTTCTCTTCATCAAGTGCAGCCCATGGTTCTTTGATCTCCTCTTTTGAATCTTCTTTTGCTGGATGTGGTCCTTCAATGTTGTCAATATAATCTCTTTTTTGCAATACTCTTCTTGAGCTATGGTGAATATCATTGAGCTTAAGAGGAGTTGTTTGGACATGTTGTGCCTCAGCATTGCAATCAGGTTGAGCTACTCCAATGTGCAGGTTTGGAAATGGTGGTATGGGTAGTTGAGTGGGGGTGTATATTTGAGATGGATGTGGATGGAGTTGTGGTTGGGCAGGTGGTTTCCCACTATATACTTGATGAGCCTGCCTGTTATTTGTGTTCGGGTTCATTTGAGCAGGCATTTTGGGCTACCTTGGTGGAGCAGGAGGCGATGGTTATGGTTAAGCAGGTGGTGGAGGAAAAGGAGTGGGAGGAGTGTTGTACTGGGGTCACCACCCTTGATGAGGTGCATTCCACTAAGGCTATGGCTGAGCGTAGGGGTGAAATGGATGAGCAGCTGGTTGAGCATAATATGGAGATGTGAACGACCAAGGAAGAGGTGTGGACCAGGAAGGATGAGCAGGGGGGCCCCAAGAAGGCATGAAAGTGTCTTGATAGGGGTCGTAATAGGTATGAGATGTCCCTTGCATTCCCTGCTCGTAAGGTATGGGTCCATGTGGCCTTCTTTGGTTCATATAATAGAGTGTTTCAGTGGCTCCTTTAGCTGTCTGATATGCAGCTTTAGTTCTGGGTAGGGAAGGGCACTGATCTGTAGGATGGTCTTTTTCACAGACAAAACACACTTCCATGGAGTGCAATGAACATTCATTCCTAGGATGCTTTCTAGTGCACCTAGGACAAAAGATGACCAAAGCCCTCTTGGCTTCCTCTTGCTTCCTTTGGATCGTCAAAGTATCCAGTTGCATGGAAAAAAATTGCCTCATCTCACTCTTAAAATCTTCCATCTGATTTCCAAATTCATTTTTGAATAAGGTACTGCTCTCGACATTTCTGTTTTGTAGCCATTTGCTCCAGAGGAATGTTTTCTTCTTCTCCCCTAGAGGTTCTTCAAATATGTCTTGCTATCCACCTAGAGGTTCTTCTTAATCACAGCCATCGAAGAAGAGAGAAGGTTGGCTGCATGAAGTACTGAGGGTGTTGTGCAAACATTTTTTTGACTTATCTCTACTCCTACAAGGCATGAAATGAAATATTTTTCGTTGATTTTTGTTTTTTTTTTTTTTTTTTTTCTGCTTGTACCTGCAAAACTGAAATAGATTGAACTGCAACTAACTAAAATCTACCTTGCTGAAATGAAAATGCAGAATTGAAATGAAAGCAGGAAATGACTAATCTATTTTGCAGAAATGAAATTACAGGAATGAAATGCTAAGCTACGCTTGCAGAATTGAAATTGCAGAATTAAAATGCTAATCTATGCTTGCAGAATTGAAAATATGGAATTGAAATGCTAATCTATGAAAGCGGGAAATATCTAATCTACCCTTGCTGAAATGATATGAAAGCAGGAAATGTCTAATCTATTTTTACGGAAATGGAATTGTAGAATGAAAATGAACAACTACTCTACTTTTGCTGAAATAAACTACTTAGCAGAATGGTGTAGTAGAAAAATAGAAGAAAAGCAGAAATCACCAATACCCTGACGCTTCCCCAGCAACGGTGCCAAAAAGATGGTGGGCCCCAGTATTGTAGCAATAATGGTGCAACTCCTGGGACTCCCTTCTTTAAGTTATCAACCCGGTAGTTCGTAAGAAACTTGGAAGCGATGGTGCTATATGCACAAGTACTAGCTCTTGTCGCGACTATCACTTGATCATCTGGCACAAGTCCGCTAGGAGCTTAAGCCAACTTCTATGAGCTCTTAGAAGAAGCTTTTAACTATGATGAATGAAAGCTAACTCAAAGGAGGCTAGTCTACTTGCAGAAAGAAGTTGAAATCTGAAAAGAAATGCAAACCTTAGCAAACCCTAGTTTTACCGACTAACCCTACCGGTGCAAGAAAAGCGATGGAAATGGTGGAAATGAATGCCATTGACTCTCAGAAAGGTAAAATGCGTGTGACTAAACTACTTCTGAAGTAAAATCTAGAAAAAACATCTTTTTTTTTTTTTTTGAGTAACTTGTAAGAATTATTATGCATGTGCTTTAACTGTTTTTGCCTGTGCAGAGGTTGATTGGTGGAAGGAAATGCTTGTAGGAGGTTGGGAAGGTGAGAAGAGGGCCTAAGGGGTCCCTATCACCCTTTAGAGAGTTTCACAGTGATCAGGTCTCAAGAAACTACTTTCGTGAGCTTCTATAGGAAGTCTGCAGGGGTTCTACAAGATGTATTGTATCTTCTACATGATGTTCTATAACTTCTACATGATGTTCCGAAAAGAGGATTTTGGAGGGTTGATGGAGGAAAAACGGTGGGAAAGTGGAAATTGAGGTTGGATAAGGATGTTAAGGGGTCTAGGACCTAGTGAATGAGGCTAAGGAGCAATTAAGGTGATTGGATTTGTTCAAGGATGGAGGGTGCAACGATGCACAAGAATGTAGAAATTAGGGCAAAGTGAGAGAATGTGGCGAATAAAAGGAAAGAATCTGAGTTAGAGGACGAAGTAGGTTGCATTGATGGAGGAAGGGTAGGCAAGGAAATATCATAGGTGCTCTGCACGTTATTTTCCAAAACTGATCAAACGAAGACTAGGAAAACCAAAGATCTAGCTATTTTGACCTACTTTGACCTAAAAACCAGAAACATGATGAACAAAAGTTTATTGGCAGAAAATCATGTAAGATAACTATGGAAACTAAGTAAAAACAAATTCTAAACATGCAAGTACAATAGGTTTCAACTTTCCTAACTAAAAGTATAACACTAGCAATTGCATGAAGAGGCAAAAACAGTGTTTTTGTGGCAGCAAGTATGCCTTGGTCTTAGCTCATGGTCCCAAGGAGGGAGAGATGAGATCAAGGATTTCTTGGTGGCCTTTTACAGGTCTTTTCCTTTACCAAAATATCAAATCAAATTGAAGCATGAAAAGCTAATTTAATCATCAAAAACAACCTAAGTAACAAAACAAGATTTTAATCTAAATATCAGAAATTATTCTAAGAATCCAGCAAAGACACATAAAAGTACACAAAGGAGGTACTCGGCACTTGGGTTGGGCCCAACCCCAAGAGCTACAACCTCCTAAGAAAGATTAGAGCTGGTGTTAAAGCTAGATTCATCTTTATTGATCAAAAAATAATAGTTACATCCCAAAACCTGTCTACAAGAAAAAGCTTCAAAATGTGTTGAAATGCAAAGCTAACCTACTGACTAAAATCGAACTAACATCTGACTAAAATCGAACTAAAAAAATGACTCACTAAACTGCCTAACCCAAATGAGGCCCTAAGACGTTTTATTTATACAAATTGAGGACCTCAATAGTCCTCCTAAACTTTAGGAACTCGGCTGCCAAAACTTGCTGTTAACAGCAACTTTACTAGCCCTTGCTCGGCTGCCCTTGTGATAATCAATGTGGTGGCCCTTGAACTCCGAGATGCTGGTGGAGAATTCGAGGTAAGGGCTCATAAATGAAGGGAACACCTTCCTACAAATCCTCTCCACGAATTTGGCTGCCAAGTGCTCATTTAAATCTTTGATTTTGTCTCAAAATTGACCAAAAATCTGCATAAAGCACACATTAGACTTGTAGGCATAATGACTAACCCAATTCACTCTATTAGCATAAATATAATAAAAAACATGCAATAAACTAATGAGAATGGTGGATTAAGTCAAATTAGGAGGCTGAATGAGCCCATATAATTGCTCATTTCTTGGGCTCATCACCCACCATATTGACCCTCCACTTCCAGAACCATGCATTATGTAGTCACTGTGAGTAGACCTGTCATCTCTACCTCCCTAACTTCATGTGATTGTGTGTCATGTCTCCTACTCACTTTTATTTTGAGCATTGCATAGTCCCAGTGCCTAACCCTCACTCCTTGCCTTGTATCATTTGAATTGTACCCTGGAAATCCTCTCTTTGACCCTATGCATTGTCCTAACTTAGCTAGCATGTTGCATGATAAACAAGATAGTCTAGGATATTTTGGGACTAATGTTGTCTTGTCATGAGTGAAATCCAATTGCAGGTGTCATTATCCTATCACGGAAGGATGATTCTCAAAGAGAATGTGAAGAAGATGGTACGAGAAGACACTTGTGATGTTAGAATACAAAAATACCATCATACAAATAGATAAAAGAATACTACATTACGATAGAAGAATGCAGAGCACGATCACATGGAAGACTCTATATCATAATCATCCTCATGGAAGATGAAGATTAAGTGCAAGAAATACCTATCATGAATACATGAGGATAACAAGAAGAAGAAAGGTTTGGCATTGATGCACTAGAACAAAGTTCCACGTCACCATTGCTAAGTCATGGCTTCTTAAAGTATCCCCATAAAAGTCATATATTTTCAATGTATTTTAGCACAAATTTGTGAAAATATAATATTTTATTTTTAAAAATGAGAAAATGTAAAATGTGTAGAAGCCCAAGGGTCACACATAGAATGTGAAGAGTCATGTTGAAGCTCAAAGGTCTCATAGGAATTCAAAAAGTCACATGGGAGCTCAAAACAATGTAAACTTTGAAACGAGAATTATACCGAGTATTTGTTTTTTGATGTACCAAAAAAATCATCCAATTTTGAAACGTGTTGATTCAAAATACACCATTTAGTTTTTAGCATATTTTTGACACTTTGAATTTTCTTATGTATCAAGTATGAACATTTTTTTTAAATGTTAATGATTTTCATGTTGATTTTGAAAATTGTTGATGAGACATCAACTGCTTTTTCTAGAGGGCTTATTTTTGACACTTCAAATTTTTTAATGTAATAAGTGTGGAACATTTATTTTATTTTTTTCATGTGGATTTTGAAAAGCATCAACAGTATTTTTTAAGGCATATTTTGACACTTTAAATTTTAAGTATTGGGGGTTTTGCAAATGGGGTAGCAAGCTAAGTGGGCTTGATTGTGGGGAAAACTCCATAGTTAAGTGCGCTTGAGCCAAAGGCAATCTCGGATGGGTGACTTCTCGGGAAGTCCTGGTTACCGGGTGCATGCCGTGGAAGTGTTGATTGACACTATGTGATTCATTTCACTAGTTTCAATCCCACTTCTTCACCCTTGTGAGCATCACCCGATGCAATGAGTGCTAATTGGACTATTCAAAAATCATGAGAAATTAGTCATTTAAGACTACCTCTCATGGAAATGGTCATCGATGAATGATTTACTTAACGCAGTTGAATCCCAAAAAATGATATCTACTTTAAATTCTCGTGTGTTAAGTATGCAAAATTTCTTTTAAATGTTGATTATTTAACCATTTTTCAATTGCTCTAATTCCCGACCAAAAAATTAAAAACATTAAAACATTGAAGAAAAATAAATAAATAAAAAACACACACACACACACACAAATTTTAAAAAAATAAAAATAAGTAAATAAAATATATATTAAAAATAACAAAATTAAAAACATGACAAAATCAAATATTAAAATAATATAATAAAAAAAGACAAAAAAATAAAAAACTAAAAGAACAATTTTTTTTTTTAATAATAAGAAAGAGAAAATATATATAAATATGGACAAATCAAAAACATGGCAAAAAATTAAAAAAACAAATATAAAAATATATATATAAAAAGGAAAAAAAAAAAAAAAAACCAAAAAATGTAAAAAAAAAAAAAAGAAACAAATGAAGTTATAAATGATAACAAATTTAAAAAGAAATACAAAAAAAAATACCAAAAAAAAATAAATTAAAAACATACATGATTTAAGAAAAAATTAACAAACTAAATGATATTAATAATTAAAACAAAACACTAAAAAAAATCCCTTAAATGTATATAAAAAGAATCAAAAAGAACATAAGAATGAATAAATAAATCTAATTAAATAATGATTAAATAAAATTTTATATTCAATAAAAAATCATTAAAGATAAAATTAAATAAAAAATCCCATCCCGACGAGCCAAGGGGATGGACGGTCGATTCTTGGAATCATCGCTCCTCCCCTTGGGCCCATTGAGTCATGGGGATGGGGAGAGGGGAGTTGCATGCAACGCCCTCCCCCCCACCCCCCACCCCAACGACCCAACGAAACCAGGGGGTGGAGGTTGATTCAATTACCCTTCACCCCCTTAGGCCTATGTGTAAGGACCTGCAGTCCATGCGACGGGCAGGGCGACTCCACCGTGCGAAGGACGTGCGAAATGCGAAGTGAATGACCAAGAAATGAGTTTATACAATGTTGGGCAAGATGAGAGGGCGGTCCCATGAGTTGGGCTGGCCGACCCTCTATTCAGGTGAAGGCAACATGTTGAACGAGTCGGCTTGGGCGTTGGGCGTGGGTCAGCCAAGTGACATAACCCACCACCCACCCGTATATATTGGAGGGTGTTTGGAGGTAAACAACCATCATTCGATCAACACGAGTTCAACCAAGGAAGTTTGCGATTGCGAATCAACTTGCACGAGTGGTAGAACTCAGGTGAGAAAATCGTTCAGGAAACTCAGTTGAAAAACTCATGTAGGAAACTCGTGCAGAAAACTCAGGCAAGGGAAAACTCAAGCGAGGTCATTCAGGCAGAACTCAAGCGAGGTTGTCGGGCAAAAAACTCAGGTGAGGTCGTTAGGTAGAAAACTCGGGTGAGGTCATTCGAGTGAACCGGGCGACCCGGGTGAAATCGTTCAGGCGAACTGGGTGAGGTCGTCAAGCGACCCCGGTGAAGTCGTGTGGTGACTCGAGTGAAGTCGTTCGGGTGAACGAGTTCAGGTGAATGGGTGAACGGGTGGACGTGCAGACGAGTGTGAAGGCGCGCCGTGCATGCTGAAACGAAGAATCATGCAGACATGCGACTCGGGTAGGGTGCACCGTGCACGATGAAACTATGGAAACGGTGGAGTGTTGGAGTTGTGAACGAAGGTGTGACTCATGCGAAGGTGCCCATATGTGGCAACTTGGTTATGATGAGGTGATCCCAAATTCGGTTAACAACACAATCGTGTGACGAGGTGAAGGAAGGGTTGGTGAGTTGTGCAACAACCGTGCAGAGGTGCCGACAAGCTAGGCAACCGAGTTTGCTAAAGTTGGAAAATTGGTTGAGTGTAAATTTGGGGTTTCCCAAGATTTAACTTGTACTCATAAAAGAAGATTGTATATATTGATTCGGGCATACTCATATTGCAGGGAGTTGCCCCTCCCTTTATACTATTGTGCAATTGTATATGTGTTAATTGTTGATGATAATGAATGTGTATGGGTGTTCATTGGTATAAAGGAAACATAATAATTACTTAGTTGAGAAACACAAACTAAGTAGGACAAGTGGTTAGGTGTAGTCCATGAACATAAGTATTGGTGAAAAGAAAGTGTTCAATGGCGCTGCACCTCACTACGAGTGGTTAAAAGATTACCGCCAGTATAGGGGCATGACAAGTGGTATCAGAGTTGGTGTACTGAATCAAGGAGTTGATTCTACAGAGACTGAAGACTTGAAAGGATGTTCAAGTTTTGCTGGTGACAGGTGGAATATTAGGGTGATTCAAGTCAATGGTGAAACAGGTTTAGCAGAGGTGAAGCTTAGTGCTTGGGCCAAGTTGAACAACAAGGCAAGGCAGGTTTGGAAGAATGTGAAGGAAAGCTCTTGCTTACCTTATACAGGTTGAAGCGGATGAAAGAAGAGAACCCCCAGATTTAAAAGGAATTTGAAGTCTTGGAAAAGAATGTTGAAGACGAACTTCTTCAAGTTGGTTGGCAATGGAGCAGGATGAAGTTGCAGATTGTGCTGACAAGGGAGAGGAAGTTGTGATAGTTGAAGATGTTGTAGATATGACAACGATGGAGGATGAACTTGAGGTTGATCAAGTTGAACCAGGATCGTGTAGTTTGCAGACATGGATGAATGAGGATACTCACATGGAGAAGCCTCATGATGATGATGTAAGTATTATTGATACTTGTGTTTCACTTTAGCATTTGGTAGATAAACCGTATGCAAGGAAGAGAAAAGTCAGTTTGTCGATGCAAGGGAACATCTTACCATGGATGTTTATGGTGAGACCTTGTATGGAGAAGAAAGGATTGTTGATTGTTGCAAGACTTGTTGGGGTTGTTTGTGACCTTATGGTAGAAGGTACAAAGGCCTATGACGAGGGAGGAACATGATGATCATTGCGGAGGATTGGGTCATGCTTTAGCCACATGGAGAATTGGCTAAGTGCCCGACATGATTCATGGATAGATTGGAGGGCACCCACTTGAGGTATGATGATACTTGTGTGGACTTCTCATGGCCGAGACCAAGAGTAAGTCTTGGTGGTACCTTTAGTGGGGGAGCTATGATGGAAGAGACTCATGTGATGATGATATGGTTGGGTGACCAAGTTCACTAGACCGGAGATTGCGGACTTGGATGGGGATGACCGATTGTTGTGATGGGTCTACTTAGTTGGACTACATGGGCAACTTAGTCATGGAAATTAGGTTGGAGGCATGGAGCATGGTAGTCTTATGTAGGGACATTATCACTTGTAGAGGTGTCACTTATGGGCATCCAATGAGGAGTGCCAAGGCAGGGATGTTGTGCAGGTGGATTTGTTGGTGTGACATGGAGAGTTATTATTTATGAGCCGATGGAGAGGTTGTGCACTCTTGTACAAGAAGGCCATGGACTTGGATGGAGTTGTGAGCAGACTATGGAGCATCTACTACATGGAGAACTGAGGCATCTTGCAAAGACCTTTGGGCCAAGACTTGTATGCTTGATGAGATGTTGGTTGGAGATGACTCATGGAGCTCATGATGGCATGAGGTTGTGACTTTTGGGGACTTCATATATGGTGGACTTGGAGGATCTGATGCATTAAGGAGCTGAGGTTAGAGACTTTGATGCAGAATGGGATGCATACTTTCCAGTACATGTATGGGTGTAGCTTGAAAGAGTGACTTGATGTGGAGGATCGATATGAGACACTTTTGAGTGATGGAGTTACAACGATGATCATGCTTGGTGGCAACACTTGGGAATGGGTTGAGCCAAGACTTGACCACTTTTGACACATGGGAGCTGATTGATCTATGACCATGGGAAGCACATGGATAGATGAGATAGGTGTATACTTGTTTCTATGGTAGACTTGAGGGATGGCACATTACAGATATGGTGGAGGTTGCTTCATTGACCTGGATGTGGCACATCGAGAGTCAGGTTGATGAGATGATCTCTTCACTTTGAGGAGATGGATGTTTGCAGATGGATGATGTTGGGAAATATGTGGCTAATTTCATGCAGCACATTGACGCCAAACATCATGGACAACATGTTGCAGATGGGATGAGAAATACTTCATGGACCTGAACATGGCTTACACTTGTGTAATGGAGATGGATTCTTAATCGAGTTGAGGATGTGATTGGATGTTTTGAGAAATGACTGATGATGGCATGAAGATGTTCACTCTCATGGTTTGAGCGTGACAGTTGGACTGATCACCCGACTAGTTCAAACATGGGGTCGCGAAGTGTACAATGATGTGTTAGCATTTGTTGGAGTATCATGGCAGCAGTTCACACGAGGATGACACATGATGAGATCGACACGAGATGTTGCAAGAAGCATGTAGCTTGAGATGGAAGGGCCAGCCTTCCATGGTGGGGAGCAACATGTGGAGATTGTGATAGGGTGGTTGATGATCATGGATTGAGATGATCTTCTAATATATTACATACCGATGGAGTATATGCCATGGTATGGATGTCTTGGTGACAGGTGGTTGCCAGGATGAGATATTGTCGAGGACGACAATGATTTCAGGTGGGGAGGATGTAAGGACCTGCGGTTTGTGCGACGCGCAAGGCAACTCCACTGTATGAAGTACGTGCGAAATGTGAAGTGAACGACCAAGAAATGAGTTTATACGATGTTGGGCGAGATGAGAGGGTGGTCCCACGACTTGGGTGGGCCGACCCTCCATTCGGGCGAAGGCAACATGTTGAACAAGTCGGCTTGCGCGTTGGGCATGGGTCGGCTGGGTGACATAACCCGCCACCCACCCATATATATTGGAGGGCGTTTAGAGGTAAATGACCATCATTCAATCAACACGAGTTCGATCAAGGAGTTCTGCGGTTCCGGATGAACTCGCACGACGGGTAGAACTCGGGTGAGAAATTCGTTCAGGAAAGTCAGGTGAAAAACTCGGGTGAGAAACTCGGACGAAAAACTCGTGCAGGAAACTCGTGCAGAAAACTTGGGCAAGGTCGAACTCGGGCAAGGTCGTTTAGGTAGAACTCGGGCGAGGTTGTCGGGCAGAAAAAAGCGGGCGAGGTCGTCGGGCAGAAAACTCGGGCGAGGTCGTTCGAGCAAACCGAGCGAGGTCGTCAGGCAACCTGGGCGAGGTCATTCAAGCGACCCGGCTAAGGTCATCGGGTGAACTGGGTGAAATCATCGGGTGAACCGGGTTAGGTCGTCAGGCGAGCCAAGCGAGGTCATTCGGGTGACCCAGGTTAAGTTGTTTGGGTGAACCAGGTGAGGTCGTCGGGCAACCCAGGTGAAGTCGTGTGGTGACTCGAGTGAAGTCATTCGAGTGAATGGGTGAATGGGTGGACATGCAGATGGGTAACCAAGTGAGGGCATGTCATGCACACAGAAACGAAGAATCGTGCGGACGAGCGACTTGGGTAGGGTGCGCCGTGCATGATGAAACGGTGGAAACGATGAAGTGTTGGAGTTGTGAACGAAGATGTGACTCGTGTAGAGGTGCCCATGTGTGGTGACTTGGTTATGAAGAGGCACGCCCAAGTTGGGAAAACAACACAATCATGTGACGAGGTGAACGAACGGTTGGTGAGTCGTGCGGCGACTGTGTGGAGGCGCCGATGAGCTGGGCAACCAAGTTTGCTAAAGTTGGAAAATTGGCTAAGTGTAAATTTGGGGTTTCCAAAGATTTAACTTGTACTTATAAAAGAAGATTATATATATTGATTCAAGCAAACTCATATTGCAGGAAGTTGCCCCTCCCTTTATATTGTTGTGCAATTGTATATGTGTTAATTGTTGATGATAATGAATGTGTATGGGTGTTCATTGGTATAAAGGAAACATAATAATTACTTGGTTGAGAAACACAAACTAAGTAGGACAAGTGGTTAGGCGTAGTCCATGAACATAAGTATTGGTGAAAAGAAAGTGTTCGGTGGTGCCACACCTCGCTACAAGTGGTTGAAAGATTACCGCCAATGTAGGGGTGTGACATTGTGTGTCGTGGGGGTAGGGTGGGAAGGGCGCTCCACACTGTTCCCCCACCCTCGCAACTCAATGGGCCCAGTGGATTAGCCCTCTACCCCTTGGGCCTGGGGTTTTTTATGTTTTATGTTTTTATTTTTTTAATCAAGTTTTTATTTAATCATTTTCAATTTGTTTTTTTTTGTTTTCTTTATATTTTTTAATGTTTTTTTCGGTTTTATCATATCTTTTTTTTTGTTTTTTTTTAGTCATCTACGGGGGCTGAGGAATTGCTCGAACGACCAAAAGTGGCCGAAATTTGGGCAAAAAAAATTCAAAAAATATTGTAGATGTAGTGTTTGAATCATGTTTTTGATGGTGGAAATGGATTCAACACCAACAAAAATGTCTAGGGCACCTAGAATTAGGAATTTTGACAACTTTTACTTGAATTTACAAAAATCCCTGCCGGATTTTTTCAAAATATGGTTGGAATTTCCATAACTTTTAAGGCGAAAAAACTTAATTTTTAGACTATGGCATTTTTTTCCTTAAATTATCTATCTTTTTTAAATATTTTTTTATTTTTTAATTTTTTTTTTAGTTTATATATATATATATTATTATATATATATATTATATATAATAGTATTATATATTTATATATTATATATTTTTAAATTATCATTTGTAAGTTCATTTTGGTTTTGTTTTACTATTTGTATGTTTTCGTTTTTTTTTTACATTTTTTATATACATAGTTTTATATTCGTTTATTTATTTTTCTATGTTTTTAAGTTGTTTATATTTTTAAATAATTTTTATTCTCTTGTATTATTTATTTTTTTTTGTTTTGTTTTAGTTTTTATTTTTCCCAATATTTTTAAATTTTTTTTTTTTTTTCCAGTCATGTTTTTACATGTTTGTCCAGTTTTATATATTTTTTATTTACTTATTTATTATTTTTTTAATTTGTTTTTTTTTTTTTTAGTTTTTTGTTTCTCAATGTTTTAATGTTTTTTATTTTTTTGTCGAGAATTAGACTACTTGTAAAATGGTTTTAATTCCATGGTTGAAAATTTGTCAAAATTTTAAGGCTTTTTTTAGTCATGATATTTTATAGTTAACACATTGGCTTAAAATTGTTGAAATTTTAAGGCTTTTCAGAGACATGATATTTTATCTCTAATGTCATGCCTGAAAATCATTAGAATTTTAAGGTTTTTCGGAGTCATGATATTTTTTCCTTAATGCCATTTCTAAAAAAATGGTTAAAATTTAACTGACGTTATTAGAACATCAATATTTTTTGTTTTTAGGGTGTCTTTTGCACAAAAAAATTGGTTTTTATTAGCTTTTACTGCCATTTTTTAAAAAATGTTGAAAATTTACCCAAAAAAATGTTATTCCATCATCAACATTTTTTTTCACGCTATTTTTCATGTTTTTTTTGGGTTTTTTGCTAGAGTTCTTGTTTTGAATTTACAACTCATATTTCAAAGTTTACATTGTTTCAAGAGTCGTGAGGGAAACTCAAGAGTCACTCAGGTGGTGGAGAGTCACCTCACTTGTAATATATGCACCCTCATAGCTCAAGCAAAGGACTTTTCACCTTGGTTTCTCAAGCTAGGCATAGGAGAGAAGATTATTCTTTTGAGAAACAAGTAGTGGCTTAACGTTCCACTATTGGAACTAGTGGTGTATCATTGTAATGGTGTATCATGGGACTTTCACTTTATAATTTGAATCTCTTAGAGTGGACACACTTTCATGCATATGTCGTGAATGATTTTAAGCCTATTCTTTAATTGTTTTCGGTGTATGTTTACATTTCTACATACTAATGAAAAGGAACAATTTCATTGGCTTTAGTTAGCATCTTTGAATTGTGTTTCTCTTGTTTTCATGATCATTACTTTGTGAACTATTTTGCAAGATAACTAACAGTTCTTTCAATTATATGTGTGTGTCTTTACTAGGATAGTACTATTACTTTTCTCTTCAAGACTCACTTTCTTTTTCTTTCTATGAAAGAATTGTTATACACTTTGCAATTGAATAAAGTACAAGGATAACTTACTTGTTTATCTCGAAAGTATATGTGTTTCTCTTGTGTTGTTTATTTCAACCAAGGAAAATCATTAAGGATATGGCAGTCAGGCCTATTTCCAGATGGGGCTCCTACTCCAAACAGTGTAAGGTATAATCAGGGCTTGATATTGAAGATAACCCCTAATTGTTGGTGGCATCCTACACTATCAACACCTTCTTTACCCCCTCACTTAATCCTATAGTCTTTATGATACATAATATTTACAACTTCCATATTCAGAATGTGTTTTGTCACCCAACATCTAACTAACTTCATAGTATATCAATTTATTGTGTTGAGAAGCACATTCTACAACCGACTACTTTTGAGTTCAACTTGTAGTTGAGATGTGTCCATTTTAAAATGAAATCAAAATGTTAAATAAATAAAATAATGATTGTTATAATAAAAAAGAAGAAAAAGGAAAGTATAGATATTCTAATGGATGTGTACCTTTTGCATCTGAGTATGAAAGCAATGTGTAATTCATTTATTATACAATATGGATTTGGCACCTCTCTCTCTCACACACACACATTAAAAGAAGGAAAAAATATATCTATATTTTCAATAAATAAAAATTTTAAGAACAATTATACTTTAATATCATCTACATATAATATAAAAAGAGTAATTGAAAGTAAAAAAACTCTCATTACAATGGTAAGCGCTTTTTACATCTTCTTGACATGGGGAGATATATAAGTGAATGCAAAGTATTAAAACAAAATTATTAACAAACAAGTTTTTTAAATACAATGTTTCCACGTTGAACTTAAATAAAATACTTTAATTTCATAAGCGTGTCTATGTGTGTAACAAATGAAACTAATCCATTGTAACTCATGGTCCACCAAACTTTGAGAATGATCAAATCTATTAAGATGCAAACCTTTTTTCAATGCAAAATTTGAGGAAATATTTGTACCTCGTGATATTTTATTCCTCTATACAATTGATAGATACTTAATAATATTATTTATATTTATATAAATTTCATGTCTTTATATATAGAAAAAATCTCACCTTTAATTTTATTAAAATACTAATACATTTTACTTTAACACATACACACACACACACACACATATATATCACATTTCTATATATGAATATTTGTATTTCTAATTATATGTTTATTACTTAATTTTATTAGGTTTTAATATGTTTATCCCTAAACGGAGTGGTATACACCAAGGTGTAGGTACAAAGGCTTCACAAGAGGTGAGTTGGCCTAGCCCCATCACCCCACTCAATGGAAAGGGGAGGTTTGGTCATCTTATCCTCCATCTAGCACACATCCCTTACAATGAAATTCCATGTCAACTTGCAACAAGTGAACTCATTAATTGTTCAAAATGGCACATCAAAGGCTCTAAAAATCGGGCAAAATCACTATGTTTATAGAGGTTTTGCTAGTGATGTCATTCTTTCTCTCAGCACATAGAACCATATTTCCCTTATGCTCACCTTCCTACCTTTAAATATAATTTTCATTTTACATTATGGGGAAAGTCTAGTTCCCCTTGACCTGGCCTCCCCCAAGGACTCCCTTATCCATCATTGTTCTTTTACCACTTTGAAAGCCACTCCTTCGACTTCACTATACCAGGGTAACAAACACATGTTTTTTATTCACGTCATTGAGGAAATACACTCTAATCGTTCTAAGAAAATTAGCACACATAACAAAGATTCTCTCTACACTAATAACTTGTTTCCATGTGCCTATGTTTAGATAAATGTATTCTCAGTTTCATTTTGAACTTAGTGCTACCTATATTGGTTTCTCTTTTTGGTTTTTTGGAGGATTTTGTTGGTTTCTCTATGTTGTTTATGCTATATTATTTGTTGTTCTTGTGTTTATGGGTTCTAACTCCCTAGGATATTATTTACATTAGTTCCCTCACTTTAAATTCTCCCCATATCCCTTTCACTCCCTCACATTGAATCACCTTAAGTTATCCACACTTGTGGCTCTTTTGTATCCTCGTGCCATACTCCTCCAGCTACTAACTTATACAACTCTTTCTCTTCCTAGGTGATGGCCTTAGGTTGTATATTTATTTTAATTTCTCACCTTTGTAGCCATGATGTCTCTCGAGTGAATATTTTGATGTAGGGGTGCATCCAGTAGAGCCATAGGAGGTTTTCATAGAAGAAAATGCACTCATATTTCTAGTAATTCATCACTGTAGGGAAGAGGGTAACGATTTTTCACCGTGATTTTGTTTAGTTCTCGATAATTCATGTACATCCTCAATGTGCCCTCTTTCTTCAGCACTAAGACAATCGATGAGCCACATGGAGAAGTGCTTGGTTTGATGACCCCTTGGTTCAATAGTTCCTGCACTGCTTTTTGATCTCCTCCATCTCAATGGTCAACATCCTGTACATGCCAATATTTGGTAAGGGAGCATCATGCTACAAATGGATCCCATGTTGGACTTGCCTCTTCGGAGGTAATCCCCTTGGTTCCTGAAACATCTCATCATAGTTAGAAATTAATTCACATAATTCATTTTTATGCACATGATCACAACCCTGGAAAGCATCGGATAATTCTGCATCTTTCCCCATTACAACTATAAGCATGCAACCCTTACTGGAATTCACCAATCTCTTCATTTGTCTAGCACTTACAGGGCTAGCATTGATTTTGGTTTGATAAGTCCTTACGATATATTCTACCCCATATTTTGTGATTTGGTAATTGTTTTCATGACAGAAGAAGATTACCTTTCTATCATATAGATATGGACTCCCTAACACCATGCCACAGATATCCAATGGTATCACATCAAGTTTTACCACATCCACTAACTTAGAAGCGATCACAAATTCAATCTTGTGACAAAGTGTGGTTCCATATTAGCAAGGAAATGATGAAGGAAGAAGGGAAGAAGTTGCGACCAATCTAGTATGGTCCAATCACTATCTTGGAGAAGATTGGAAACAATTCCTTTCGTCTCGATTTGTTGATATATATGCAAATATACTCCGTAGTGAATTTGGAGAACTTAAAGCTGTATGAGCCACCATTGATTATGGACACTAAAGAGGTGGGCACAGTTCCTACAGTTGATGACTTTGCACCAGAGTATCTCAATGAGTTACCTGAAGACATCATCCTTGACAGAAGAACCAAGACTTCACGATGGGGAGATGTGGAATACCTTCGAGTTGGTTTCAAGGGGATGCACCCTAGCAAGGAAAAATGGCTAGAAAAAGAAAGAGTGAGGGAACAATTCCCTCACTTTCTAATTGATTGTTAAAGCTTTTGGTGGTCCAAAAGCTCCTCAATGGGAAGGATTGATCTAGGTGGATCTCCAAACACTAGTGGCATGGAAAAGGCTCAAAATTAAAAGTGGCGGAAAGGCGATTAACTTGACAAATTTTATATGGTTTCGACATTTCTCGATGCCACGAATGCAATGGCGTTTTCCATTTCTCCATCAAAGTTCTACATTTTTCGGCCATTTTTCAATATGGAGGTATAAAAATCATTTTTTGTAACTGATGCTTGTACTCTTCTTTCTCATGCCACTTAATGAATGAAAGCCTCCCCATTGATCGAGAAGGGCTCGGAGATGTAGTCCAAACTGAACGAACTCCATTATCAAGTCTTGTTTTCATCTTTCATGCTTTATGTGTTTCTGCTCTTCTGTCATGTGCACATTAAGTTTCTATGTTTAAGCTAGAATTTATGCTTGTAATTCTTTAATACATCTATAAGCAAAATATCTTGGATCACGTTTATATGCTTGTGCCATCCTCCTCCACCTAATAACTTATAAAACTCTTTTTCTTCCTAGGTGATGGCCTTAGGTTGTATATTTCTTTTACTTTCTTACCCTTGTAGCCATGATGTCTCTCAAGTGCATATGTTGATGTAGGGGCACATCTAGTAGAGCCAAAGGAGGTTTTCATAGAAGAAAATGTGCTCATATTTCTACCCATCATTTCCATACTTTGACACCTGGCCATATTTAGGTGGAATTTTATCACACTTCCTCGAAGGAAATTAAATATCAAGATGAATTTTCAGATTCTTAAATTCTACATTTTGTAGTAAAATGGATCCTTGACCCTAAGCACACTAGGGGAAGACAAATTTTATACCTTCTAACCTTAGAGTTGTACTAGCATATAAAATATCTCTTAAGTAAGGTTATGTTAGAAGGAAATGATGCCAAAAGAGAGCTCTCGTTCTAGCTATATGATCGTTAGGCAAAGCATCATGATATGTCCCATGATCATTGTGATATCGTGCTTCAATTGGCATGTATATTGATGCTCTACTTTATAAAGGAAAAGTTCCATCTTCTCCTACTACTGGCAACACCTATTGGTGTTTCCACATTTCCATGATTTCCTCTTGATAGTTATCTGCTTTAACATTACTCTTTGGTTTTACATATTTTATGTTTATCTAATTTATCAGCAACAAGGATGTAATTTTGTAAACTATGCTTATGTGATAAACTCTAGGAATACTAATGTTAGCAACATGCATAAGAAATGGTTTGAACATGGAAGTTTTCATGTCTTTTCAGACTAAAGAACTATTTTTTCATCGTTGGTCTAGTTTCCCCAATGGAAAACCATGACGACAAAGTAATAGATATGGATGGATATGATCTAATTTGTGATTGATCAATAAAATATGAATCTTACAAAAAATAAATAACATATTTATGAATTATTTTCTAAAATTTCATGATTACAAATATGAACCATTATTATTTAAATTTATTTTAGTGTCATATGAATAATATGTGTTTTTTTTCTTCTTCTTTTTCGTGAAAAAATCAATTAGTCTACAATTTTATTAATAAAATAAAATGACAATATAACAAGTTGAATTGAATTTATTTATTATTTTTATTACTTTTGACATTTTATCAAGTTTTTATTTGAGTTGACATTATGTTTGATTATTATATTTTGAGTTGTTTCTTCATGTAATGCACTAGAAAATCATTTACTCCATACTAGGCACAAAAGTTTACTATAATTAAAAAAAAAAATAGTTACATATACTATATGGAAGAGATTTTTATTCATCTTCATTTCCACCTGGAGATTAGGTGATTGTGATGCATGTTTCATTATGAGGGTAGGTTAATATGATTCTTATATTAAAATAAAATTGATTTTTAAATAATAAGATTAGTACAATTTTTTTAAATTTATTTTTACATAGAAACAATATAGGAAAGATTTGTAATTATTATATTTTATTAATAAATATAATAATATAAACAAAAAGTGGATAGATAGTATTTTTATTTTTTAAATTTAAAAGAAATTGGATATGAATTATGTTGGTGGTAAATTTGTTATCTGTTTTCTTAACTTCCGAGTAAAACAATTGAATTGATTTAGGTAATATTTTTTTCTCGGTACTGATCATATTAATAAATTTTCAAATCTATGGGTTGGTTCTGCACATCTTTCCTTGTTAATAACATGTTTTTTTCTTTAATTTTCTCTACAGGCTATAAGTCTCAAACTTCTCCTCTAAGTTAAAAAGATATATGGTGCGGAAAGTAAGTTTAGGAAGAGTGTTTAATTCATTCTTGGAGTTTAAAGATGGAAGCCAAAATTTGATTTATGGGGTAAACTAGTCATCTTGGTGTTTTCATTATAAAAATAATTTGGAAGATTTTAGTGGCGAAAACTTGGACCATAGTGATGAGAAATATCACTAAATATGTACTTCATTGTTTATATATTGGTTCATTATATTCTCGAATATATTATTTAAGGAAGATCGAAATCATGAATTATTTTTCAAACACAAGTCATCTTGCCATTTTCACTATAAATTTTCTTCTAAGAGGTTTCAGAGATTGAAACTTGGAACGTAATGAGGGTAAATATTATTGAACATTTGGTTCAATTTTAAATCTTGTTTTGCTTTTTCAAATATATTCTTTGAGGAAGTCGGGTATCCTAAATACTCATGAAATCATGTTTCAAATATATCAACATCGTATTTTCGCTATAGCTTTTTTTCTTTAAGGTTTTATACCCTGAAACTTAGAGGAGACAGAGTAGATATCTTAAGGTACTTGTGGCAGAAATATTTTATCCTATTTTGATATAATTTTGAAGATATTCCCTAAGGAATTTGGAACTCCTTAATGCTCTTGAAATAGGAACTATTTTTTATGTTACAAAAGCACAAAAAATAGGAAAAACTTGATACCCCATATCCTTAACTATGCTTTAAGGGACCATGTTTGAGAAAAATGTGATGCCCCATAACCCTAATGAAGGATTAGGGGTTTGGGTGTGTGACAAACAAAACCTGGACATGCTTTTCCATTTTTTTTTTCTAAAAGTGCTACTCTTATGGGAGTGTTACTCGTAATTGATTATTATTGAGGTCACAAAGTATCCATATTCTTTATCAATACAAAGATGTAGAAATTTTACTTATTGACTATGGAAACTAGGCTTCGCAAGGTCTCAAAGATAGAGGAGTGACATGAGCAAATTCTCTTTGATGTACTTAGGAGGTCCAATATTAATACTTAACAAATATCTCAAGGAAATAACTATGAAGGCTTGACCATGCCCTTATTCATCGAACCAAACTACCAAGGTGCCATAGAGTGATCTCCCTCAGTATTGTTCTTAATGTACTATGAAAACAAAATAATTGATTTGTTTATCTAGTGTTGGTTTCATGTATACCTAGGGGAATTTTGATACCCCTAAATACATGGGATTGAGATTCTATATACAAGTTTTTTCTAATGTCATACTATTCAAAGAGGTACCAATTAAGGTTAGAAGAGTTTCCATAAAAGTGATTCCACTTGTATATCTTGCATGTAATTTTCCTTTATCATAGTTTAACTCATTCAAAAATAAATCTTTAGTTTATTTAAAGACAACATAATACATCTATAGCCTTAACAAAGTTCCACTGAATTTTGGAGGCATGTTGGCTTAGAAATATACTTGATACCACTTATAGTGTTCCTTAACCCTTTAAAACACACTAATTATAGAAGGATAATAAGTGTAAAAAACTATATACAAATTAAAATGAGATAAAATATGTAGAATAAGCCCTTCCATTATTGATATTCGAAGTATATAAACTAATTGTCGCTTGTCTCTTAAGGAAAATTGACCTTCAATAAGAAAATCTCCCAAAACAATGATACTTCACAAAACATTTCATATCCTTTTTAAACATATACTTAATAAACAATATCTATGTTGTCCCATCATTAATGAGTACAAATCACTAGTAGACATTATTTAATAAAAAAACCTATTTTACATTAAATAACTACCTAGATCTATTTACTCAGCCTTCTTACGAAAAAATGGCCATGTACATTCAAATTACTTAACTCTTAAGTAACCTAGAATAATAAGATTAAGGTCTGGTTAGAATAGAACCCTAAGACCTTCAAATTCCTATAATAACTTTCATGATCCTTTTCATTGCTTTCTAGTAATTATAACCTCCTCCTTCAACCCCTCACTTAATCCCATAGTGTTTACTATACCTAATATTTATAACTTCCATAATCACAACGCATTTTTTCACATAACATATAATTAGTTTCATACGAAACTCAACATCTAACTATCTTCATAATCTACCCATTTATTGTGCTAATTATACAACAATATAATTACTTCCATATTCAACCTGTAGTTGACTAATAATGTAATAATAAATAAATAAGTAAAATATTTAATGAGTAATTTAAAGTAAAACAATTCTCATGATAATGATAAGTGTTTATTAAATCTATCAAATCTATCAAGATGCAACTATTATAAGTCACAACACAAGGCCACGGGTTAACTTCCAAGTTTAAACATGTAACCTTTGTATTCAAATTTACTTTACATTTTCATAGGTTGAATAAGCTCCTCGAAACTAGTTAAATCATTATTTCTAACTCATATAATTATAATAAATTTATGTGTGTGTTGTTTTTTGTTTGTTTATTAATTAAATTCATGAAATTTTAATATGTATATGAATTATATGTTTGGAAATTCCCCAATGGGGGTGATCATATGAGGGTACAAGTGTCCCAAGCGAGGCCATTGGGGCTTGAGCCTTCACCACGCACGTAATTACTTGGCCTTTATGTGTCATCCCTGTCATAAAATATCTTGTGTGATGGTTAATTACCCATAGTTGTTTGTTATATTTGTTGTTTGGAGAGTATTTCAATCGTTTGCTAGATTGGGTAATGAGTTGGGGTTGTGAGGAGATTGGAAGTGTTTGGGTATGGTGCCATGGAGCACATAATCCATTTCTCCATCTCACTCTCTAGGCCACATTGAGGCCCTGGTTTCTTTAGACTCTCTTGTTAAGTAGTTGTGATACATCCAAATTTATTTGGACATCCTAAGGGACCACAAGTTTAATGAATGAAATTAGATAGTGGACTACCTTACCGATATTCAGTATAGTCAACATGAAATACTTGCTCAACTAGAAAGTCTCCAGTGCAGTCATCGTTGCACTAATGATCATCTTCGCAAGCTTGGAAGCGAGAGTGGAACATATTTATTTCCACATTCATGATCATTTTGGTTACCTTGTTTCTCCCCCTAAACTTCCACCCGACCCCCCTCCTTGATTTGATGATTTCATTTTTGGTCTGTTTTTTGGTTATTACTAGTATGACATGGCTTCTATGCCTCGTGAAAATAATGTATGCTAAGTGTCCTTTTTGGTATCCTCCAGTCCCCAACCTCAAAAAGTCTAGTTAGAATGAAACTATGGGGATTTTTGAGACAAATTTTGTATGTTATGCCATTTTGAAAATCTAATAATAACAGTTTGATCGACAAAAAAAATTATATGTTTGGAAATTTTATTGTTATGAATAATTATATATTAATTATTTTAATGTTATTTTATTTATGTTTTAGTTTTTAAGTTGTTTATAATTTATTAATAAAATAAATTACAATACAACAAGTTGAATTGAATCTATTTATTACTTCTGTTAATTTTTATATTTTTATTATCTTTTTAATTTTTAATTGAGTTCACATTATGTTTTCTCTATTATTATTAGTCCACTAATACAACATTTACTTCTTATTATAATTAAAACATTTTAGTTACATGTTCCTCAATATGGAATATGGGGAGATCTCTGAATTCCTGGAGGTGTAAGACTTTTTTTAGAATACAAAATTGGAGAAAAAGATTTGCACTTCAAAGGATTTGATCTCTGTTAACACATAATCTATCTAGAGCTAAGATCAATTTACACTGGTTAATTGTAATTTATTCGTCAAAATAATTTATTTTTACTATAACCATTTTATATTCCATAAACATTTTTATCCACTATTGATAACAGTTCTCAATCATAACTACAATTAAATGCTCATCTTTAATAATGTGATAATTATTACAAGTCAAGTATCATTTTTAACATAATCATACTCATAATTGATCTAGAATTAAGATAAATTTACACTGGTTAATAATAATTTATTCATCAAAATAATTTTACTATAACCATTTTATATTCCATAAACATTTTTGTCCACTTTTGATAACAATTCTCAATCATAACTACAATTAAATGTCCATCTTTAATAATTTGATAATTATTACAAGACAATTATCATGTTTAACATAATCATACACAAAATGAGATTGTACCTATCAAAGTGTTGAATTCAAATTCTAAATTAATTCTTCATTAGTAAATATGGATTTTTGATATGTCAATACTAATATATTTACATAAATTAAATGGTTGGTAAACATCAATAGAGATAACCCATAATAAGTATCAAAATACATTTTGATGATACATTTCACGTTACCAATCTATTATAAAAAACGTTTTATGGATATTTCATAAAAATTAATGTTGGTCATCCACTTATTAATTATTAATAATTAAATTATACTATTCAAGTTATAATATAGTTAATGTTATTACTAGATGAATACTGTATTATTAATGTGATATTTTCATTAATATTGTGATGCTATATTTAATCATTTTAGGGTTTATTTTTATGGAGAGAGAGAGAGAGAGAGAGAGAGAGAGAGAGAGAGAGAGAGAGAGAGAGAGAGAGAGAGAGAGAGAGAGAGAGAATTTTTTTGGAGAGAGAGACAAGATGAATACTGTATTATTAATGTGATATTTTCATTAATATTGTGATGCTATATTTAATCATTTTAGGGTTTATTTTTATGGGGAGAGAGAGAGAGAGAGAGAGAGAGAGAGAGAGAGAGAGAGAGAATTTTTTTGGAGAGAGAGAGAGAGAGGGAGAGACTAGATGAATATTGTATTATTAATGTGATATTTTCATTAATATTGTGATGCTATATTTAATCATTTTAGGGTTTATTTTTATGGGGTGAGAGAGAGAGAGAGAGAGAGAGAGAGAGAGAGAGAGAGAGAGAG
>APFE030620968.1:200277-244851 GCA_000404065.3 Pinus taeda | reverse complement strand
GAGAGGGAGAGGGAGAGCGAGAGAGAGAGGGGGTTTATTTTTATGGGATGAGAGAGAGAGAGAGAGAGAGATTTAGGGTTTATTTTTACGGGATGAGAGAGAGAGAGAGAGAGAGAGACATCCTCGAAATTGTAAAGACTTGAGGGAAAACAACAACATCATATTAGCCTTCAGTTCCGCATTGCTAAAGGAGGAAAACATGAATTCCCTTGGCAAGTTCTCACCCAATTCCCTTTGCAATGTTAGTTACGAACTTAATACCAAAGTGATTTCCAACCAATTAAAATAGATCCTCTCTATCTTCATCTTCCCCAAGCAATTAGGCTATGTGGAGGGTAGAAAAATCCTTGATCATCCTTGCCCATGAAGCCATACATTTCCTAAAAACCTTGAAGTGGCCAGGGATTCTCATCAAGTTGGATGTCTCCAAAGCCTTTGACAAACTCAACTAGGATTATATGGAAAGTGTCCCCCTAGCTTTTGGCTTCAATCCCCATTGGACCCAATGGGTCATGTCTCTAGTATCTACTTCCTTCTCCTCCATTATCATTAATGGCTCCCCCTCGAACACTTCCAAACCCACATAAAGAATAAGACAAGGGGATCCCAGTTCTCCCTTCCTCTTAATCCTTATGGTGGAAGTACTGGGTAGATCCATCAAGGCAACTCTCCAACAAGGTACTCTATAAGGCCTTGCACTCCACAATGACATCACACTATTGCACCAACAATTTGTTGATGATACCCTCCTCCTTAATCACTTGGCTATCAAAGAAGAAAAAAAATTCAAAGCAATCCTCACCCTCTTCTCAAAATCATTTGCAACCTCCATCAATATTGAAAAATCACAAATTTTCTTCTTCAACACCCCATATCACTGAAAGAAACATAGTCAAAATCCTCAGTTTCTCCCCAACACCCCTCCCATCTAAATAACTGGGTGCCCCCTTGACTAATTCGAACATCAAGAATTCATCATGGAGAGACCTACTAGAAAAAATCTAAAGTAAACTAGATAGTTGGACCTTCCACTCATTGAGCATAGTCAGTTGCCTCATTCTCTTGAAGTTTGTCCTTCAATCAATACCTACCTATATCTTCTCTATTCTATCCACCTCCAAGTGGGTTCTTAAAACTATGATAAACTCCAAATAAATTTCCTATGGGGGGTATCCCACCTCAAGAAAAAACGACCTCTTGTCAAATAAGATACCCTATGACTCTCAAAAGCAGCAAGAGGATTGGGCTTTTGTGATCTAGAAATGGTCAGCAAGGTTCTAGGAGAAAAACTTTGGTGGCGATGGGTCAAACATACCACAAAAATATGGGTGCACATCTTGCATAAAAAATATATTGTGGATATCAACAAGTAGGACCTAATTCTCCTATCCACTCAAACTCCATGCTCTGTCATTTGGAACCTAGCCAACCTCAATAAAACCTTGGTTGAGATGCAAAAATTTTAGGAAATCATGAATGGGAAATTAGCTAGAATGTGGGATAACTCGTCGAAACAACTACCCAACCTAAGATGCACTTTTCAACTTCCTCAAAATTATACTCTTTCTCAAAGATCTAGGCTAACACATCTTCATCAATACTGCAAGGAGCAACAAAACCCAGGCACACACAAATGGAAGTTATTGATGCTCAATGAGGAAGAAAACTATGATGGAAACAGGTTAGCCCTGGACTGGGAACTCAAAAAATGCATCATCAAAACAATCATAGGCCTTAATAACCTTCAATGGGGATACAAACATTTTGTCACTTTTAGAATCAAAGAGGCATATCGTCTTGTAGTGCCAATCCCACCAAAAAACCCAGATCCATCCTAGAAAGAGCTTTGGATTCAAAACGTATGGCCAAAAGTCTCCATGTTTACCTAGATCCACATTAAATGATGCATCATTACATGGGAGAATCTATGCAAGAGGGGCTCCTCTAGACCTTCACGATGCTACATGTGCAAAAATTAGCAGGACTTCATAGATCACTTACTCGACTCATTTGAGTTTGCCAACAATCTATGGAACAAGTTGGATTAGAGCTTCCAATGCAAAGACAATATAGAGGGAAACATTATACAAACAATGAATACCTAGGAAACAAAATCTTTTCATAGCTAAATCCTGAATCGTCTCTAGACCATAGTCCCCAACTTCTTACCTTGGGAAATCTAGAAGGAAAGGAATCAAATAACATTCAATGACAAACACACAATACAGGAGGGAATCTAGAAAATCCTTCACAAACATTTAAATGAGACTTTATTCCTCTCCAGTTGGAGGGCCAAAGACTTTCAAGGCCCCCCCAATGAAAAGGACATCATTTCCTAATGGAATCTTATGGCCCACCACCCCCAAGGATTAGCCACCCATTCTTTATCCAAATATCCAAGTCTGGGCAACTGTTCCCCTCCTCTAGCATTGAATTACAAGCTAAATTTCGATGGTGCATCCAAAAGAAACCTAGGGAATGTTGGAATTGGGGGAGTCATAAAAATCATAATGGAGAAATCAGAAAGATTTACAAGGGAAACATCATCCAAGACAACAACAATGTATTAGCACTTGAATCTTTGATCCAAGGCCTCCCCATTACCATAAAAAATGATCTTCACCCAATTATGGTGGAGGGAGACTCTTTGCTCGTAATCTAGATAGCTCAAAAAATTCACAATGGCATGCCACCTTCAAAATGCTCCACCAACTAGATACTGGATCAAAGCCTACACTAATTGGGTCACATCTTAAACAATGAGAAGCCATAATCTTCTCACATGTCTAGCACAAAGTCAAATCCTTCGCAAAATTCCTGGCCAACAAGGGGGTTGACAAGAAAGATCAATGTGAAGAGATGACTTTGGACACCCCCAAAATTGCAACATGGGATCACGATTGTAACAACATATAAAAACAAGATCACAACTCCCTAATTCAGGTGACCGCGACATTAATGAGGGAGAATAGTTGTCACTTGCCCCCAATGCATGAGGAATTAATAGACATGGATGGGTGGTAGTCATCCCCTAATCTCACAACAATCCACATTTAATGTAGATCAGAGAAAGATTTTCACACACATACGGAGCAATTAAGCATGGAGAAAAGTAAAAATTTAGTTATTATGTTACACGTTGACATTCATTCCTTCATACTGTTGGCATTGTGAGTGAAGAAGCATTGGGGTTTTGAAGAGGATGAGTGTCTCAAGGGGTTTTAAAGCGCAAGTGAATAGTTCTCATTATGTCTCATTATGGTTAGGGAATGTGATTGAGCTCGTATGGGGGAAAGGGATGTGGATGCCAAACATTGCATCCCTGGGATGCACAAGGGGAGGAGCAGTTTGATGAGGACACCTCCATGCACATTCGATGTCTTGTGGCTACAATGGATGCGTAGGAATGAATAAACGATAACAATGCTTTTTGGGTCGTGACTAGGAACTTACTCAATAGGAAATTGAGGGAACAGGAAGCAACTCGAGACATGGTTGAAGGAAAAATCGCATAGGTAAATATCCACCTAGTGCATACATGTACAAATTTGAGAAATATGTCCAGGGAAATGAGGATTTCCCCCTCCCCCACCTCCTCTGACATCCTCAAATTCAATTAACTAGTCTGTAGACATAGAATTACCTCATCCATGACAAAGACCCATTAACCTAGGTCCCTTTAAGTGTCACGCCAAGAAACAAAAGGTGACTGGATGTCACAACACACCTAAGCCAAATGAACAAGCACTGAATCTAGAGCTGGCCAAGGGAGAACCCTCCAAAAAGGATGGGGAGTCATACCCTAGCAGAGTCTTCATACAATGGGAGCGACCCCCATGGCTACCAGAGGATTATGATAATCCATTCCTATACTTGGAGTAGCAAGAAAAATCTAGGAAGTAGAACCTCTAACGAAGCCAAACTACAGGGAAGCAAGTGCAACTAGCCCAAGCTAAGGATATCGAGGAAGGGGAAAATCCCAAGTAGACATGCCTCATTTCCAATAGTTTCATCTTCAAAATTTTTGCATAATCTAGTGTTTGCTAATCATAAGTTTTGTTTTCAGGGTCATGGTGTCATACTATCTATCTAATGTCAGTTATGTCTTTTATTTTCTCATTTTTGTGGAATCTTATTGCCAAAACAATGGTTTTGTACTTCTACATAGGCCATTTGGCTTCCCTGCCAAGGGAAGATGGCCTTTGTTAAATTTTCCTGAGGCCACTATAGAATGTTGGTTTAATGGTCAATAATGTGGCTCAACTTTTTTGGGAGGCCATCTTCTTTCCCTCTCATAGGTAGATGGTCTCCGCAAATTCCCCATAGCTATGCTATTTCATGAACTCAACTCTCTCCAAGCATTTCAAACTATTCTTTTATGTCATATATATTATATATATATAACTAACTTCCTAAAACATTATTGTTTTGATATTTTTTAATCTAATTCATAAATTAAATGAAATAATTTATATATAAAATATTAATATTATATAATATATTTAAACACTTTATTTAATTCAAATGTTTTATAATGGCTTTTTCATTTAATTTATAAGTATGTAATTATATATAATTAAATGGTTAGTAAATGTGATAAACATCAATTCCATAATAAGCACCGAAACATTTATACATGTGACACTATTAAAATGAACTAAATTATAACTTTATTTAAAATATAATATTATTATTACTATTATTATTAAAAGAATCAATATATATGTTATACATTTAAAAAAAAAACATATAGCAAAATTATTAACTATAAAGATCTAATTCCACTTTATCATTAAATTCTTAATATGCAAATAACGAATAGCATGGGTTATCAATCCAAAAAAATAGAATTCATTTATTTTCATATAATATTTGTCCATGTGGTCCATGGGATCTTGGATAGACGGTGATTGGGTGATATATTGGACATGATGAAGATGTAATCTTGCCAAACTTACAAAAATAAAATATAATATTTGTCCATTTGATCCTTTTTAAATTAATAAATTCAATTAAACCGATAAGAAAAAAAAACATAACTACTTATAAAATAAATATAAACTTAAACTTAAAGTATGCCTTAAAATTGCTTGTCTCCTTTAACTATTTTGAAAATATATATAGTTATTAGAAATATTCTAAAATATTTTATTAAAGTTGAATGATTATCATTCTCTTATACTTATTAATAATTAAATTAATATTTGGTGTCAAAAATACACACATAAAACATAAAACAACTGACTTCGTTCGATACAACCCTAATATGGAGCACATGAAACAGCTACTCAAAAACGTTGGGCTTTCCCCTTTGCGGTTCAGTGAAAAGAGTTGATACAATGAAAATTATACGTTCAGGGTGTTACAGGTACTCTTGTTTAAGGTTTTATGAATCGCACATAGATTTTTCTCTGCCGGTGATTAAAGTTTCATTAAAAGTCCACCGCCTGAAACATTAGAGGAGTTGGGTTAGGCTGCATTTTTATCATACTGGAATTGCAGTGCTAGCAAAAAACCTCAATACAATAGTTTAAAAAATCACCAATAAAGTAGCATTTAAATTAGTTATGCGACAAGCTTTTTGGGTTTGGTCTCTTTTTAATCACAATTTCCTGCCCAATTTGGCGGCTGCAACGGGAACAGCTCAAATCTGCAACTTTGTCATGTTCAGAATGCGATGAAATAGATTTCTGACCATTCTGAATCAATCCAAATCGTCCAAAAGTGTGCAGTATGGGCGTTTATTTAATTCTCCAAATTTCGAAGATCAGCTCAAGTACCGGGAATCAACCCCCTTTAAGGAAACGACGCTTAGGCCAGCTGTTAACGTCTGCCATCTGTAAAGCAACAAGCGTACCCCAGCCTGTTTATACTTATTGTCGTTATTGCACCCAACCTCTGAATCTTCCTCAGCGTACGTGCAACAACTTTCCAGCCGATATAGATGTTCCTGACTAACGCGGGGTCTCATTATGTTCTATGATTGCGTGCTTCCGCAGTGCGTTTTTCAATGAGAAGGCAGTGCGCGTCATTTGCCAGGTTGAAGAAAGCAACCGTTGAGCAAACCGAGGAGTGGCCGCACGTCCGGAGCCGTGGGCTTTTCTGCCCTTTTTGTTTCGCGTGATACAGTGAAAGCGCACAATAAAGGTTTCAACAAATTCCATGGCAAGCACACAATAAAGGTTTCAACAAATTCCATGGCGAGAGCTAAATAATCTCGATTGTGTCTTCAATGCAGGATATCTTGTGGTTGTTGGGTAGTTAATGTGCCTGGCAGTATTAGGGAAGGAATTGTTGGGATTGCCAAAAATGGTTGGAATTTAGTTAAAATAATTCAATAAATTTTGTGTATTAGTGTTCTTATTTGAATTATAGTTGTCATGTTGGAATTTAGAAACCATCAAAAATTAGTATTAAATTTTTTTAATTCTAACAAAATTCTAAAGTATACATCTTAAATATTTAAATATATATACATTTTTCATATAACAATAATGTTTGCATTTTCTTCTTATTCATTTTGAAATTAAAATAATTTTAATTATTTTAAAACAATATAAACAATTTAAAAATCTCAATTTACAAACTAAAAGTACAACCAACTTGTTAGTTGTCTCTAAAATCTCTCTTCTTTTCAAAACTTAAAACTACATCCCTCCTTATTTTCAAATTTTATATAAAATCATTTTGTATTATTACATATTTAAAAAATAAATATTCAACTTATTTTTATAAAATTCCTCTTCATATAGATATCTAAAAATCTATTGTTTTTTATAAAAAATTGACTAACTTCAAGATTTATCCTTAAATTTTTAGCTCTAATTATTTAAAAAATCAAATTCAAAATTGGTACTAAAATTCATTCTTTCTTTGTTATTTCAATTTTTTTAACTCTATCAAACAAAACTGAAATTGAAAACTTCAAAATTTTCTCCATTCACAACTAGTTTCCATTTCCAAACTGCAATCCCACAACCTTTCCATTTCCTACCTAAGATATCCCAACCATCTATTATATGTTTAGGGGTTGTTGAACTGAAAACTTAGAAATTTTCTCCATTCACAACTACTTTCTCTTTCCAAACTATAATCTCACAGCCTTTACATTTCCTACTTTAAATATCTCAGCCATCTATGATGTATTTAGGGGTGGTTGCACTTACCATTCTAGGCACACAAATTAACAAATCCATGTAATAAATTATAAACCATAAATTTTAGGTCATCCCACCAAACTACCATGAAATGAATTAAATTTTATAGAATTATTAGATATACTAATTGAATTTTATCTTATTTTTTGATGTATAAATTGAATTTTATCGAATAATTCCAATTCCTGAATTCTTGTATTTATGTATGAATTGAATTTTCAAATTCTCATATTTTTTGTTGGTAAGGAAATATTTAGTAACTATAATTTGAATCATTTTGATAATAGAAACAAATTCAGTACCATAAAAAAATTTAACTTTGAAACTTTAAAATTTAACAACTGTAACTTAAATTTACAAAAATCCTCTACCAAATTTTATCAAAAACAAATTCAATACCATAAAAAATTTTAACTTTGAAACTTTAAAATTTAACAACTATAACTTAAATTTACAAAAATCCTCTACCAAATTTTATCAAAACCTTATTTGAATATTTCCTAAACAGAAAAATCAATTAAAAGAATCAAAAGAATCAATTACACTACTGTATATATCTACCTTAAATAATGTAATTGTTTAAATGCAACCATAAGTATATACTGTCCCGCACATTTACCAAGCAATGAGATTACAGTGATTTTTTGCCATCTCGTGGCCAGGGTTTCTTTGGGTTTACATCGATGTAAGCTGAAATCTTGCTGCTTCCGATGTATCCACGTAAATAAAAATATTGCTCCTCCCTATGCATCCACGTAGCTAAAAATCTTTGACACCAAAAGATCTCTTGCATTCAAGCGGTTGATTGAGTAGTTTCCAAATTCCATACTGTTTAGTACGCTCGGATAAAGGACAAAAACCTTTGCATGTAGTTCGGTGAAACATGCTTTTCGCTCAGGGAGTATATTCTGATCCTTGAGTATCCTCCGATCTGGATTGCATACATCGATTTTTATTTATTTTTAAATCAAACCTAGTAAATTTTTGTCCCGGGGCAGTTCAATTATTTAGATTTAAAGTCTCGGTAAGTGTGTGGATTGAGGTTAAAATCACATCAAAACATTATCACTCATGTCTCTAAGCATGGATAAATAATTTTTATTTTGTTTTGATTTTTAAATGTATAAAGATTTGGCAAGAGCTAACCAGCCTGTCATAGGGCATTAAATGTCTGGTTAGCTACATGCTCGTAACCCGATAACACACTGCCATTATTTTTTATTTATCTAGTCACCCCACGCATGTGTTATTGGGCTATCGAGCATGCAGCGAACCAAGCATTTAATGCCCTATGGCAGGGTGGTTAGCGCTTGCCTAAAGATTTCCATTTTGCATTTTGGAGAATGTAATCTCTTTAAGATTTTGGTATTATTCATTTGGAAGGTTAATTAACATATTTAAAAAAAATAAAATTAAAGCTTTTGTTGTTATAATAAAAATAATTAATTTATGATATAAAAGGTAAGACTAATTTATTTGCATGAGGAGATCACTTATGATGGTGGGATTTTATTTAATTTTGTGATTGAAAGATCAAAATCAATAAGAAGTATAGTGTATCATTCATCACTAGATGGTTGGAGGGCTTGAGTCTCTTTGAGATAAGAAGTACGATGGTGTGTCTCTCTTATTAACATATTGTGCAAAAATTGCATCTCTCTAAAATGTCAAGTACAATGATGTGATTTGGGGTTTTGAATGCCTTTAAGATATCAAATGTATAATATAACATTATAGTTTATTTTATGAGGAGGTTGTCATGGCTATGGGACTTATTCTACTTTGTTATCGAAAAATCAATATCAATAGCAATCATTGTACATTAGTCATTATTAGATGGTTCCAAGGGTTGGGTCCCTCTAAGATAAGAATTACCATGTTGTCTTACTCATCGGTCTCAAAAATTTGGGTCCCTCCAAAATATTAGGTACCATGGTGTCTTACTCATCACAAGGTGGATTTGCTGTTTTGGATGTCTTTAAGAAATCAAATACTATAACATAGCATTATTTGTTATGATACTCGATTAAATAAATTACATTATATGAAAAAAAAATCATTTTATTAAATTTGTGTTTTTTACTTTTTAAATCCATGTATTACAAAAGGACATTACATGTCTACTCATCTCGTCATACTAGTACAAAGAACCTTTCTAATCAAATATATATTGTAGGATTCCTCAATAATAGTAATACATAGTTCCAAAACACTAACTATACATGTATATTTTGTTAAAGCTATAATTTTACCTAAATGTTATCAATATAATCATCATAAGCATTATCTAAACTTAAAAGGTGTGGGTTACATATTAAATGCACACAATAACCTAATACCAATTTCTTAGGCATTTATCTAGCTCCATATTTCATAAAGTGTCATAAACAAATGACTCAAGGCCTAAGGATAAACATTCAAGCAAGTGTTCTTTGGAATGGTTTCCAACCGCTGAGACTTCATGTTGAATTGGTTATGATTAGATCCTAACCATCATTAGTTAGCTTTAGTTACATGTCCCTCTTTGAAATGGTAAGTGCAAGCATAGTGAATTTATTGTTCTATTGAACTAATTTTGAGAGGGCAGGATAACTATACCTCCATTACCTTGTTTCCCATACATTTTTCCATCCATGTGACAAGGTTGGCCATTTGAATGATGGGAGTGTGGAACATCTTAAATGTAAAATTGTAGCTTTAGATCCCTAGTTTTGCATTGCATATTTGAAAATATTAGGAGTGACCAAGGGCCAAGTGATGTAATATGTAAACACACCATAATGAAAGTGATGGAAATAAATACATCATTGGCCATAAGTCAAAACTAATAGATTCACAGGGTGTTATGATTCCATAGAGAAGGGGATGAAAAGGGGTCAAAGGGAAATCCCATGTGCCTAGAATGTCATGTCATTTTGCTAAGGTAATTGTCATTACCGTATAATACGTATTTTCCTTATTAGAACGAATTGTTGAATGTTGGTAAGAGGTGGATGGTCTTGACCCATATATAACTCACATGTGTTGAATCTTGCAAAATATTACAAATATTGATATCCCTATGTTATCCTTAAGCTAAAGTAGGCGGGGTGACCCCTTAGTGAAAGCATTATGGATGATTGATTTTAGTTTTTATAGCGTATTTCGAAATATGGCATGTAAATTATTTGTTTCATATGAGTATCATCAATGACTTATTACCATCATCCATGCGTACTACAATTTTTAAAGTTTTGAATACATTTCAAAAAACTGTGGCTCATAGTACAGAGTTGGCCAACATGTGTATCATCATTATGGCACATATGAAATATTGAAAAAGGTTGAAGATTATCCCCAAGACATCATTACTTGGTGTAATGATGTCTTGCATGGAAAAGCACATAGTGATAAATGTGATGGTAGAACATTGTGATGATATATGGCACTATGGTAGAACCATAAACATGAATATGTGATAAAATATGTTAGTGAAAAAACATATGCATGTAGGTATGTAACTAAGTTTTGTGGTTGAGAACAATGACATATGCTTTCTCCTCATGGGTACACCTGATAAATTTATAGTTGTTATATAATGTAAATGGTATAAGGCATAGTATGACATTGTTTTGCTATATTATTTAAGGATCTGTTGATATATAATATAGGTTTGTCGTGGTAGATATTTGGAATTCGGAATTCGGTATACCACATTGAGCCATGGATATAGTGGTGAATTAATGGTTTCAAATTAATAGGTCAACACACACCCTTGGAATTCATTAAGGTTTCTTTGTTTTGTTCATTCAATCATCTAGATTTTATGTAGTTTTTCTTTGGCTTTATGTTGGAGTTTTAAGTTGAAAGAGAATCATGATAGTTTCACAACGAACTTTTGAAAGTATTTAAGCTCGAGGTGAAGCTTTGCAATAAAGGAGAAGGCTTTGGTTGAAGGTGAGTACCATGTATGCTTAAAGCACCGTTGTAACTTAGATTTGTTGATAAGTCTCTTAGCTCAACTTTGATTTAGCTTAGTATTCTAAGTATGTTTTTCCCATGTTATCCCCCTTGCTTAAATATACAAAATTATTGTCAGTCATTCCTTAATGTGAATTCAAATTGGCACTTCTTCCCACTTGTGTAAATTTTCTAGAAAATGTAACTAGGTCCAGTCTTCATAATTGTCATCGTATATGTGTCATTATATATATTTCATGTAAAATGCAAAAGAAGAAAAATAATTATTATTTTCAAGCATAGGTTTCATGCTCAAGTCAAATATTTATTTAGGCCAAGCATGTTATTGATGCTTCTAGGGTTTATTAAGTAAAAACAAAAAGATATTTGTCATGAGTCAAAATATTGTACTAGAACCAAGTCCCATTTGGACCTTTGAAAGAAAGTGGGAAAATCATTTTATTTGACTAAAAAATGTCATCTTTATCCCCATAAGACTAAGTCAACTCTTGAAGGGACTCATTCAACCTCTTGGATGTGTATAAATAGATCAGGATAGTTCGATCTCATTTGGAGACAAACAAGAAAGTTTGATTTTCTTTCCAAGGAGTGGAAGAAAAACCAATGAAATACTAGAGAAGAGGAATTGAAGTCAAAGAAGAGAGAGTGAGGGTAAATAGAAAGAGAATTTTGCCATATAATCTGTCACATGTGCAAAGATTTTAGGAATTGCAGGGGCCGAAAATTGCAGGCCTAGTTGTTATTAATTTGGCATCTCAGGGACAAATTCCCTCCTTTAGACAATCTTCCTCATCAAGAAAGACCCCTCCTATACCTTGGAATAATTTAATTTGGTCAGTGAAAACTATATTTTTAATATGGAAACCCTCATGTGCACAAAAAAGGCAAGTCGACCCAAAAGGGAAATTGGACACCCTTTGAAGCATATAAATACAAGTCAAGTGAACCTCATTTAGAGATTATCATCAATCATTATTCTTTTTCTCTTATTTGATTTGGCTCACATAGTTCTGAAGATGGTTCACAGGAAATTAGTTTGTACATGTCTGAAATTGCAAGGTCCAAGCTCGCTTGTGTGAATTAGGGCTTTTAGTTTGGGGTCATAGGGTGCTACAAAGAAATATTGGCTATAGCCACATGTAGGATAGTTGGAACTCTTTAGCTAGACACATGACAGTTAGCTCCGTGTGGATGGGATCTAGGGTTTTTCTAAAAATTGATCGCAGATTCTGATAGTTGACCGCAAATGTCAATAGTTAACTGCATGATTTTGAAATGATGATATTGATTAGTAGTATTGTTGGGTTCATCTATTAGATATTGGTTGGTTGGTTTTCTTAGAGAGTCTGGTGAGTGAAAAATTGGATTATTGTACTCTCTCTCTTTACTAAACATTTTATGACAATCTTATAAGAAGAACAATTTGAAAGGGTTTTCCCCCTTGTGGGGCTTTTCCCTAGTCTCTAATCAATCCTAGTGTCTCTGTGTGTGCATGATTTTCTTCTATTTCTCCTTTATGTTCCACTACATTGTTGATAATATTTTTCATTCTGTATAATTGCTAATGACGTTTAAATGTTATGGGGTGACTATGATATAAAAGATGAAATGAAATTATCTAAAGAAAAGGAAAATATATCCCTAAGAAAAATTAATAGTTGCATGGGCCGAAATTCTATTGCAGTGGCCAAAAATAAGAAGTTGGGCCATATTTGGAAGGTTTTGACTATTGTTGACTTGAGTTCACGTTTACTTGTTGGACGAGCTTGAAATGAGGGTTGACTTGGTTCTTATGGGAGGTCTTGGTCTTGGATTTTGGGTCTCGTATTTCTTACTTTAATCTGATTAACAAGAGAATATTTGATTGGGTTTTCCCTTTGGAGGGGTTTTTCCCTAGCTTGGAGCCTACATCTTGTGTTCATTTTCTTTTGTGATCTTCATGGTTTATTATTTTGGTAATTGTTTGATGAAAAGAACATAATAAAGGTAATAAGAAGCCAACATAACTTCACAAGAAATTATCAAATAAAGCAAAATCTCCCTAATTATTGCCCTATTGATTTTTCAGAATAGTTTCATAACTAAGGTGAAGAGAAGGCAGCTCGAAGATCAATCTTATTGGCATATAGTGCAATATATTCATCTAAGCTACTTAGGAGGACATAAAGAAGGACATAAGGGAGGACACATTTTCTAAGGGCACAAGGAAGGGAATAAGGAATATTCTCTAAGGAAGACTACTACATATATATAGATATATCTTTCAAGGATATTGGTTAATCATCATCATTTTGAAAAATATCAATCTCTCTCTCTTGAAAGCTCTTTGATAATCACTTATTTTGGAAGCAATCTCTATAGTAGTCATTACTCAAGAAGCATCAAGAACCTTGGGAACATCATCTACACTCGTGAAGGCATCAATATTCATCTTTGAAGCAACTTGAAGATACTATTGTGTCAACCATCCTAAGAGTCATCATTCAAGAACATCTTTGAGGAACTATTGGGATCATAAAAAGATTTGGAAGCATCAAGATGGAATCATCATATATAAGGTCAATGTTTTGACAAGTTAGTACTATATTTTTCTCTATGTCTCAATCTTCAAATCAAATGAATTTATTTTTGTAAGGAAGGAAATAAGCTCGATGAATCAACAAACTTTCAAGCATGGAAGAAGAAAATAGATTTGGTGTTCATAGAAAATGAAGTCATAGACTATGTTATAGGAAAAGTTATATATTCAGAGAAGGATAAGACTCAAGAACAGGCCAGGTACACTAAAGGATAATTTAGGGATCAAAGGATTCTCTCATTCCGTTTGTTTCATATTTGGGCACATCTAAAGAAATCCATGACAAGTTGGTAAATATATATTCGACTAGTATGATAGTTCAGAAAATATCTTTGAGGAATCAACCTTGCAAGACAAGGTTATCAAAGGATGAAGACTTGACCTCATATCTTATAAAGGTCTCACAATTTAAGGATCAACTATAAGGGCTTAGAGAAGTTGTTTCTGATTTTGAATTAACTACTTGTATAGTCAATGATTTACCTTTAGAATGGAGTAGGTTTGTGACAAGAATCTATTCAAGAATGGACACTCCAAACTTTGATGAGCTATGGTCATTCTGTATTCTAGGAAAAAAAATATTGAGCGCAGAAGATGACATCGAACCAAATGAAAATTATCAAGATTTTGCTTCTATATTGAAGAAGAAAGGAAATTTTGGAAGGTTTGAACCTTGTCAAAAGAATAATAATAACAACAACAATCAACCACATGGAAGATCAAATATTTCCAAAGTACAATGCTTTGGATGCAATGGATATGGAAACTCCAAAATAGATTGTCATAAAGATTTTCAAAATAGGAAGAACAATAAGAGAAAGTAAAAGGAGTGGATCTCACATACCTAAGGAAAATGAAGAACCTAAAAAGAAGTCGAAGAGTAAAGATCATAAGGATCTCTATTATTTGAGAACTCCACTACTACCAGGTTCACTTGCAATTTGTTTTCTCTTTTATTAGAAGATGGCAGTTAGAGTATCATATGTAGTTACTGTTAGAGTCGGTCTTGTCAGTCCTCCGTCAGAGATCAAAACTCTTTCAGCATTTCATTTTTAGGAGTCTCGCTCCATTCACTCAGCTGCATTCCGCTAGGGGCATGCCATAATCTGACGGAAAAGGTCGTGTTAGTCACTCCCCTCATGTCTGGCACCTACTGCTTAGGTCTTTCATCAATGTTCACTAAAGTCCATAACAGTGAATGTTCGATATTTAATGGACAAGAGTCATTTTCAAGTCATTAGGTTTAGGGATTAGTCAATTTGGTCTTCAACCATGTCCAATAAAGCCATGCAGGCCAGAGGGAGGCCCTTACAAAGTTGTTGTTCAAAGATTTTCATCGTCATGTTAACAGATTATGACTGTTCTTCAAAACTCTGTTTTGAAGAAAAGTCAAACAGTGTGTCATTTGTGATAATTTTCAAAAAAGTCTCCAGTTGATCTCTTCAGGCGCAGTCATGGTTTCCTTGGCCAAATGCCATGTCATGCGACCCCTGCAAAAAGTGCCAAAAATTTCATCATTTTAGCTAAAAATTCAAAGGGAAAAGTGAAATATAGAGTTGAATTAAATCAGGAAAAAGAGCCAAAATAAGACATTATCAAAGTGGGTTTTGAAGAAACAAAAATCAAACCCATGACTCCAAATGCCTTTATAAAGAATTTCCACAAGGAAACAAAGTCATTGTGCACACCGAGGATAGAGAGAAACATTGCAAAGTGATTGGGAGAAGCAAGCACACGTTTTGAGTGAGGTTGGAAGAGTTTTCAAGGGCGCGGTGCACAGACAGAGGAGCGCGGTGCACATAGAGAGTGCGGCGCATAGAGTGCTACCCCACAGTGTTAAATTAACACGGGCGCAGTGCACACACAGAGCACGGTGCACTGGGTTTGCTGCATGGCGCACACCCACAAAGGCCCGAATTGTGCCAAATTTGCATCAAATTGCTTTGAATCCCTTCCAATTGCTAGGTAGGGTCTAAATCTTGGCTGCTCATCAAATTTTGTGAACATGATGATGTTTTATGGCCGTGTATAGTTGCAATAAAAACTCACAAACCCTACCACTTGAAATCATCAAAGCCATTGCTCCTAGGGTTGCAAACTTGTTGTGTTGATGCCAAGGCTCCTCTTTCACCTCTCATTTTTCCCCTTCTTTCCATTGTTCCCTTCCCCCTATCCCATTTTTACCTATTTTCCCTACCCTAAAATAGTACTAAAACCCTATTCCCTATCCCCTCCACTCATTTGTCAACTATAAAACCCTAGAACCCTACCTTATAAAATCCCCAAACCCTCCTACATGTCCCTAAACAAAATTTCCCCCCATAACCCCTAATCCCATCATATTATTCCCCTTCCTAACACTCCCTTTTTGCATTTTTCCCCCTGGTGACAGAGATCACAACATCACATAGTTTCACTACCATCATCAAGGGCAGTCCAAGCACAATCCATATATAGCAGTCATGGCATCTGAGCATTCTTCGGAGTATGAGATGGAAACCCAAAGTGATTCATCCTCGAAAGAACAGGCTCCCTGGAGGCATCATAAAAGTGGAAAACATGTTAGGGATGAGCCAACCACCCTCACAGAATTGCAGGCCTGCCCTCTTGCTATGTCATGTTTCCAACATCTATCATGTTTGGAGTTTTGTCAAAAGGTGGCTAGTGTTCGAGTTCATCATGAGTTGGCCCGTCTTTTTGTGCTTCACTTGCATGGAGATCATGCTATCTTAGCCAGGGTCACCTTCACACTGACACCTGAAATTGTCTCATTAGCAACTGGCATATCGAACGTTGGAGAACCATGGCATAAGAAACAGAAGGTTGATCGGCAACACTATGAGCCTTACATTAAGGCTAGTTTCTTGAGGCAGCTCCAAAGAGTATTCCCATTCTGATATTTGAAAGATGAATATGCTCCACTCATGAAGTTGATCATGAAATATTTCAGCTATGAGGGGAGGTTCTCTTGTTTATCTGCCTATCACATCAGGTTGCTCATGCATTTTACCAGGGTACAGATGATGAACATCCCATGTTTCATTTGTAGGAACATAGATAGGATGAACACCTTCATGCAGCACAAGACCACTCAGCAGCAACTTAACAGTGTTTATCATTTTTCTCTTATTAAGATTTTGGTGGTTCATCAGCTAGGATTACAAGGCATTACTTGCGATGACTTCATCTCCCGTGACCTCTTCAGCACTTCACAGGTATTATCAGAGGTTTAACATGAGATAGGTGGTCCTTCTCATCAGTATGAGTGCCATGAGACCACTACTATGCTGGTATTCATCACCTATCAGAGAGGTAGTAGACATTTGTTTGTGGCAGCAAAGTGAGTGTTATCTCCACCTGGGGTGGAAGGGGCCTCGCTTCCGACATCGGCAACACAGGTACAGGACAGGGGAAAGGAGCCCATGCAGGACGAGGGGCCATCAGGTGAATGAGAGGCCAACTTCATCCTCATTCATGATGATTATACAGATGTGGAGAGTGCCAAACTTAGGAGGACCATCCAGGAGCAGCAAACAGAGATCCAAGCCTTGTCTCTCAATTTGGAGAGGGCTAAGTGGATTATCAGGTATTTGGAGCAGAGGAACAAACAGCTCAAGGACCAGCATGAGATCATGGAGCTGAAAAACATCTGTGAGAATCGCCAAGCTGCCCAACATAGGAGGATTGAGCTCACTCCATTAGAGCAAGAGATTAACAATGACCGAGAGTCTTGGCTCGAGCGTATCAACATCCACCTTGAGAGACTGGTAGAGAATGCTGACAGGGACAAAACCATATTGATGCAGATGGTTTATCACTACATGGCATGGAACATGAGTTTAAAGTCTCGGATAAGGAGTTTGAAGACGAAATTGAGCAAAGCGACAAAAAGGCAAAAGAGGCAAAAGAGGCAAAAGAGTCAAAAGAGAAAGATCGGCTCCGAATCTTGGCTGAATCCTCTGTGGCCCAACATAGCACTTCATAGAGGATCTCCAACCCAAATTTCAAAAATTTTTGGGCAATTTTGGTCACAGGACAAATTTTTGGGCACAAAACAAGGTTTTTCTCCCTATGCATCGTGCCACTGGCACAACACTTAGGATTGGGAGCTCCAAATCACAAATGGTTTGCATTTTTGGGTTTAGCATGAAAAATCATGACTGTTGGTGCATGGAAAAGAAGTTTTGGCAAGTTTTGAGTCCCCAGGAGGTCAAAAACACTCAAAAAATGACCTCTTTGCCCCTATTTTGACACACATGAAGCAGTCTTGGGAGATTGAAGTTTTGGAGGGGAAAATGAGCACTAAATAAAGAAATTCCACTTGGGTTGGAGAGTAGATAGGCAAGGCTTTCTAACAAGAACACTTGGGCACAATTTGGACTCCCGAAGGTACCTCAAAATCGCCTCCAAAGTGGCGCGGTGCATATAGATTTGGTCGCGGCGCGTATAGACCCAAAGGCCAAAATCACTTCCGCTTCGCGACATTTCGATTCGCGACTTTCTCCAAGTGGGCCCGCTCATTTATACTACATTTTTCTTGGCACCTAAGGAAAAGTTTAAAGAGTATTTTCACTAAAGGTTGGCTTCTATCCAAGTGGCAAAGGAAGGCGAGCAGTCACCCAAGCCATTTGTCATTTTTGTAACGCTGCACCTGTAACTAATGGTTGGCTTTCCATATCCAATTTGTAATCATTTGAAAAACAACCCAATTGTGGATTGTTCTATTTCCCAATGGCATAGTCTATTTATTGTATGAAAAACCATTTGCAAAGGGTTGGTTGTAATTTCTGGGAGACTGTGGGAGAGAAACTCAGTTCTTCAATGTATATTTTAACAGAGAATTAATGAAAGGCAGCAGCTTTGGTTCATGAGATTCATGTGGTGTGAGTGTAGCAAATGTGTTCTCTTTATGTTTCATATGTATTTCGTTATGTTTCACAGTTCATTCATATTCATTTCCAGTGAAATTTTCTAAGCAAGATAATGTAGAATTCATGTTTATTGCTCTGCCTGTGGGAAAGTTTCACGTTATGTGTTTTCTTCTGTTGAAAAGGATTCATGTGTTTATGCCCTTTTCAACCTCCTAAACAATCTTGCCATTCCGTATTATTTCAAATTTAATTGCTAGACTTTCTGCCTGTCTTGCCTCACGAAGTAATCTGTGCCTTTGTGTTAAATTCTCTGCTCATACTATTCGTTGGTTCCATATATCCCAGAAACTCAGTCATTTATAAAAAATTGCTTCTTGTTTCCATCTTTATTTACCTAGCCTAAAATCAATATTCACTGTAAGTCATCTCAGACCATATTGTTTATTTATTCACTGAGCGTGACATGGAGAGAGCCCTCTCCTCTTCTGGTAGGGCTAGCTACCAGACTGAGCGTGGTTTGTGGTTACCCTGAATTTTGCCTTCCTTCAGCCTAAGGAAAATTTAGGTGATAACATAGTGGCGAATCCGCTAGGGATGATATTGCACCCCTTACTTCTTAATAATTCTAAGCTTCCGGATGATAAGTTTAGAATTTGATAGGCTGAGTGAGTTGGTCGTGTCCTCTTGATTTTTCTTAATAGCACGTTGGCTTCTAGAAGATATGCCAGAGCTAATCCAGATCCAGATGCTCCACACATCTACAAAAATCCCAATTTGATTCCAAGACTTCATCGTCAAGAGAGCTCTATATCTCCTGTGTTCAAATCCCATTCATGTCCTGACATTTTCGAATATCTTGAAGAGCTAGATTTTGATGAGTAGTTTGAAATATCATTGTTCGAGACCAAATCCGAAAGGGCAGTTGACTCTACTGTCCACAATCCATAGTTTCTTGTAGACTTGGAAACAGAAAGGGCTAACCGGTCAATTGATAATTACATTATGGCACAACTTCAAACTCCAATTGTTAGCCCCCTACAAACTGCGCACACTCCTCTGACACCTCCGAGGCCAAACCCACCAAGAGTGATGGTTGCTCGTTTTACACCTCTTGTCCTGCCTCAAGTGTTAGATGATATGCCCGTCGATTATTAAAGAAAAATCTCATTTTTTGATGGCACTCCTAACAGCATTACCGCTCAGCAACATGTGGACAGAATGGCAGATTTCTGTGAACTTCATGAGATCGATGCGGAGAATGTGGCAATGAGACTCTTTTTACAGACATTTGCAGGTGAAATGAGGAAATGGTTCAGAGGTTTACTGGTTGCACGTATCGCTACCTTGGCCAACCTGCAAAGACAATTTTTAGGCCGATGGGAAATGAAAAAGAATCCTCTTCAAATTCTGGCTGAATATGAGCAAATCAAATGAAACGTGGGTGAGTCGGTCCAAGACTACTGCATTAGATTCAATTCTATTTATAATGAAATTCCCGATCATCTAAGGCCACCTGTGGGGCTAGCCATGGTGAAGTTTCTGGATGGTTTTGATGCCGACATGGCTTATCAATTAAGAGAGAGAGAACCGGCCACAATGGAAGACATGCAGAAGATAGCGGTCAGCGTTGAAGCAAATCTACTGACCAAGAGGGCTAGAGCAAAGGTAGAAAAGAAGGTCACCGTAAAAGAAGAATCTTCCCCGGTAGATCAACTACTCCGGAAGGTAGAGCAGATGCTTGAAAGGGTGAAACTTGAAAAACCTGAGCCAAAAGTTATAAATCCTAACTTCCATGGCTAGCAACAACCACAATATAGAATAAGGCAGAGAGATCAGCGAGGCCAAGAGCAGACAGCACAACAGCTAGTACAGCCACCTTTGTAGCAAAATTTTGTGCATGGACCGGAGTCAGATGAGGACGGGAATATAATAGGTGAAGAAAACCACTTCTTTACTCTTGATGATTTGCCTATTTATATTACAGAGGATGAGGAGTATGCAGAAAGCTCGGTTGTACACAAAGATGCAGATTTCATTCTAACCAATGACACCACTTTGGAGGAAGAATAAAATGAGTACGAAAGAGGCTATATGAATGCTTTGTCCGCCCAGCAGCAGCGGTATTCACTTAGAAACAGAGACGTGCCAGTTAAACCAATTCAGAAGAGGAAGGACGTTGAGACATCAAAGAATGATTCATCAGTTGCACAAAGGAAAGGAAAGGAGGAGGTTGATCCGGATAGCAGCAAATCACCATCAGCAGAAAAATCAAATCAACCAATTGCATCGAAAGAAAAGGAAAGGAAAGAAATCCCAATCAAAGAGGTAGAAAAGATTCCCTCTTTTAATTTAGAGAATGAAATTTCTAAATTGAAGGTATCCATTCCCTTAACTGAAATAATGAGGAACAACAGTTATAGAAGTCAAGTGTCCAAAATTTTGAGTTTTGACCCAATGTCTGACATGGTGAATGTCGAAGATGATCAACTCGAAATGATTTTTGGGCCAACATCGAACGGTGAGTCTCCTGATAATGATGTGCCACCTTTCTATATCAGTTTAAGATTGCATGATTTTGTGTTACATAATGCCATGTTCGATTCCGGAGCTTCTCACAATCTCATGCCCAAGGCTATCATGGATAAGTTGGGTCTGGGCATCACCCGGCAATACCATGATCTCTATTCGTTGGATTCCAGCAGAGTAAGATGTATCGGGTTCATCAAAGACTTGGTTGTGAGTCTGGATCAAATCCCAATGAAGAATGTTTTGATGGATATTGTTGTAGCAGATATTCTTCCCAGGTTTGGCATGCTTCTTTCCAGGTCTTGGGTAGCAAAATTGAAAGGGACACTACAACTAGATTTCTCTTATGCAATGATTCCAGTGTTTGGCCAAACGAGGAAATTGTATTGGGAACAAAAAATGAAATACATGATTACAAGCAAGGAGAAACCAATAAATCATTTGATTAACTATGTACATACAGATTTAGAGTCTTTCATTTTGTATTCTGATAGTTTCAATGATATTGATAGTCAGTTAGTAGAAGCAGATGATATTCCAAAAATAACAAAAAAATTCAGAGGAGTTTTAAAGAAAGAGGGACAAGAACAGCAGAACACCATTGAGCGATTAGCTGAAAGTAATGGACAGCAAGCAGACAAAGCACAACAAACAGATTTTCAGCACTTGTAAGAGGAGGAAGAAGGTTTGTGGACCATGGATTTCGATGGAGCAGTGGGAAATGATGGCGCTGGAATTGGGATTTGGGTACGCAGTCCTTTCTCTGCCCCAAACAAAGTGCCTAGTAACATGCGGGTATGCTCTTAGATGTTAGCTTTTGATTGTTCAAATAACGAAGCTGAGTATGAAGCTCTAATTGCTGGCCTAAAAATTCTAAGAAAGCTGGATGCTAAGAGGATTGCAGTATATGGCGACTCCGAATTGGTGATTAAGCAGGTTAGAGGCAAATATCAAGCAAAGCATCCTCGGATGCGGGCTTACCGTAATGCAGTTCTAGACATCCTAAAATTATTTTCAGAATATACCTTGACATGTGTGCCTCATATACAAAATAGCATTGCTAATGCTCTTGTTAAGGCAACAAGTAGTTTGAAGATCCCAATGAACTCTAGTAATAAATTCGAAATCCATGTCAAGCACCGTCCGACTATCCCAGATAATCAGAGATATTGGCAAGTTTTCGAAGATGATGAGGAGATTGATGATTTTCTGCAAAACAAAGGTAAGTTCAAAGAAACCTCAATTGATGTAGAAAATGACGATGGTAAAGATAATGGTAAAGATGATGTGCAGATCAATGAAATGGACGTGTTGCAGCGAAAGAATAACGTTATTCCTAAAGGCTTGATACCTTTAAAAGAACTCTTTGATCAAGATGATGTAGCCTACAAACCAACATTGCAGCCAATAGAGAAGGGTGTAGAAGAGGTCAATGTCGAAACATCTACTAATCCTAAAATGGTAAAACTGTCTAAAGCATTGCCACAAAAGATCAAGGCCAAATATATTAGTTTGTTGTCTTCATTTGCAGATGTGTTTGCTTGGGACTATTCTGACTTAAAGACATATGATACCAATATAATTCAGCACACTATACCCATTAAGCCCAATCAGAAACCTTTGAGACAGAAGTTGAGAAGGCTAAATCCAAAACTGCTGCCATCAATTGAAAAGGAGATAAACAGGTTGTACAAATCAGGGATCATTGTTCCTATCAGATTTTCGGATTGGATCTCTAATTTGGTGCCAGTACGAAAGAAGACAGGTGAGATTCACTTGTGCATTGATTTTAGAAATCTCAATAAAGTTTCATTGAAAGACAACTATCCACTACCCAAAATGTACCATATACTTCAGCGAGTAGTGGGAGCATCTCGTATGTCACTACTTGATGGTTATTCTGGATATAACCAAGTTTCTGTCCATGAAGATGATCGAGACAAGACAGGTTCACCACTCCGTGGGGAACTTTTCATTACGCTAAAATGCCTTTCGGTTTGAAGAATGTGGGTGCCACATTTTAGCGTGCAATGGACTTGGCTTTCGCAAATGAGAAGGATGTATTTTTGGTTGTGTACCTGGATGATTTGACGGTGTTTTCCAAATCTAATGAAGAACACATGTACCATCTAAAAACTATCTTTCAAAAGTATAGAAAATATGGCCTGTCACTGAATCCGAAAAAGAGCTTGTTCGCCATGGAGGAAGGCAAACTACTCGGGCACATTATCTCAAAGGAAAACATTTGTATTGACCCAGCACGTGTGCAAGCGATTCAACAAATTGATCTGCCCCGGAATAAGAAAGAGATTCAATCTTTCAATGGTAAAATGAATTTTCTATGCCGCTTTGTACCTAATCTTGCTGAACACCTAAGAGAGATTACAAACATGCTTAAGAAGGACAACCAAGTGAAATGGACGGAAGAGGCTGTAAAATCTTTCAATTTAGTCAAATTGGCTCTTTCTTCAGCTCCCGTTTTAGTCAGCCCATACTACACTCAGGATTTCATATTGTTTTCATTCGCTTCGAAGCACACCATGGTAGTTTTGTTATTGCAGAAAAGAGATGATCATGAAAGACCCATTGCATTCTTCAGCAGAGCTATAAGAGATGCAGCCTTAAAATACAACATCATTGATAAGCAAGCCCTTGCACTTGTGAAAGCATTGAAAGAGTTTCAGGTATATATTCTGCATTCTCATATTTTGGCTTATGTCCCTAATGCTGGTGTCAAAGATGTTTTAGTGCAGACAGATCTGGAAGGAAGATGAGGCAAGTGGATCGCAGCTTTGTTGGAATATGATATGGAAATAAAGCCCACAAAGCTTGTTAAAGGACAGGGATTGGCAAAGTTAATGGCTGAGTCAAACTTGCATGCCTTAGACATAAATTTGATCACTGCTATGTCCGATGAGAATGAGGAGGGATCATTAATTCAGGTATCTGAAATGTTTTCTCTTTCTCCATGGTATTCATATATCATATATGTGCTTAAAAATTTGTCAACACCGCCCGACATGACTAGAAACAAAGCGAGAACACTTAAATTGAAGGCTGCCAAGTTTTGAATTCTAAATTCTGCACTTTATTGGAAAGATCCTGGTGGCGTTCTGTTAAATTGCATGGTGGAAAAAGAAGCAAAGAAGGTCATGGAGGATTGCCATGAGGGAGAATGTGGTGGTCACCTTTTTTGGAAATCAACAGCAAATAAAATCTTGAGAGCGGGATACTATTGGCCGACATTGTTTGCTGATGTATATAAGATGGTCAAGAGCTGTCATAAGTGTTAGATTTTCTAAGGAAGGCAGAAGTTACAGCCTTTACCACTTAAGCCTATTGAGGTGAGTGCCCCTTTTCAGCTATGGGTGTTGGATTTCATTGGTGAAATTCATCCCGCTTCTTCCGGTCAGCATAGATGGATCCTCACAGCGATAGATTATTTCACAAAATGGATTGAGGCAATTCCCACCAGACAAGCTACAGATAAGGTAATTATTTCATTCCTTGAAAATAACATCTTGTCTCGCTTTGGTTGCCCGAATAAGTTAATCACTGATAACACAACAACTTTCAAATCAAAAAGGATGGTGGAGTTTTGTCATAAATATCACATCATTTTGGGTCACTCAATTTCCTATCATCCACAAGGCAATGGATTGGCGAAGTCTTCTAAGAAATCATTGGTCAGCATCATCAAGAAGCTGCTGGAAATAAAAAAGAAGAGTTGGCATAAGAGGTTGGTCAATGCACTTTGGGCAGATCAAGTCAGTCAGAAGAAACCCATTGGTATGCCACCTTTTGATCTTGTTTATGGAGTTGATACAGTGTTTCCTACCTCTCTCGTAGCCCCGGTAGTTAAACTTCTTCAGGAGGCCAGCAATGAAGAAGATCCTATGCAAAGAAGGTTGAATCAAATGGTCCACTTGCAGTAGACCAGAGAAGAAGTCTTCTAGAACACATCCAAGTTGCAAGAGAAGTTTAAGAAAGTTTATGTCAGAAAAGAAAATGCGGACAAATTTCAGTTGGAGGATGTGGTGCTGAAGTGGGATGCAAGGAATGAGGAAAAAGGTAAGCACGGTAAGTTCGAGAATCTCTAGAAAGGTCCCTTCAAGATTGCAGCATATCGGGGTCAGAATGCCTTTCTTCCGAAGGAAATGAACGGGGAAGATTGTCCAGGAGGGCCGATCAATGGTTGGCTGCTCAAGCGGTACCATTTCTGAGTTATTAACGCTAATTCCACTGTCACTGTAAATACCATTTTATTTCAGTTTGGTTAGAGTTTGTCAACTTAGTCTTCAAGTCATTTCAATATCAAATTTGAGTCAATTTTTTGGTCATTTTAGTTTCATAAATGAGTCAGATTCTTGTGTTGTTTGTCGAAATAATGACTCCATAGCCCAATGGACGAAGGCACTATCTAGCTTTACCAGAGATCTGCTGTTCTTGGCACCTCCAAGGAGCTACCATCCCCCATTAGAGCAAATGTTAGAGTCGGTCTTTTCAGTCCTCCGTTAGAGATCAAAACTCTTTCAGCATTTCATTTTCAGGAGTCTCACTCCATTCACTTAGCTACATTCTGCTAGGGGCATGCCATAGTTTGATGGAAAAGGTCGTGTTAGTCATTTCCCCTCATGTCTGGCACCTGCTGGCTTAGGTCTTTCATCAATGTTCACTAAAGTCCATAACAGTCAATGTTCAATCTTTTAATGGACAAGAGTCATTTTCAAGTCATTAGGTCGAGGGATTAGTCAATTTGGTCTTCAACCAAGTCCAATAAAGCCATGTAGGTCAGAGGGAGGCCATTACAAAGTTGTGGTTCAAAGATTTTCGTCGTCATGTTGACAGATTACGACTGTTCTTCAAAAATCTGTTTTGAAGAAAAGTCAAACAGTTTGTCATTTGTGATAATTTAAAAAAAAGTCTCCATTTGATCGCTTTAGGCGCAGTCATCGTTTCCTTGGCCAAATGCCATGTCATGCGACCCCTGCAAAAAGTGCCAAAAATTTCATCATTTTAGCTAAAAATTCAAAGGGAAAAGTGAATTACAGAGTTGAATTAAATTAGGAAAAAGAGCCAAAATAAGACATTATCAAAGTGGGTTTTGAAGAAACAAAAATCAAACCCATGACTTCAAATTCCTTTATAAAGAATTTCCACAAGGAAACAAAGTCATTGTGCACACCGAGGATAGAGAGAAACATTGCAAAGTGATTGGGAGAAGCAAGCACGCGTTTTGAGTGAGGTTGGAGGAGTTTTCAAGGGCGCGGTGCATAGACAGAGGAGCGCGGCGCACATAGAGAGCGTGGCGCACAGAGCGCTACCCCACAGTGTTAAATTAACACAGGCATGGCACACACACAAAGCACGGCACACTGGGTTTGTTGCGCGGCACACACCTACAAAGGCCCGAATTTGTGCCAAATTTGCATCAAATCGCTTTGAATCCCTTCCAATTGCCAGGTAGGGTCTAAATCTTGGCTACTCATCAAATTTTGTGGACATGATGATGGTTTATGGCCATGTATAGTTGTAATAAAAACTCACAAACCCTACCACTTGAAATCATCAAAGCCATTGCTCCTAGGGTTGCAAACTTGTTGTGTTGATGCCAAGGCTCCTCTTTCACCTCTCATTTTCCCCTTCTTTCCATTGTTCCCTTCCCCCTATCCCATTTTTCCCTATTTTCCCTACCCTAAAATAGTACTAAACCCCTATTCCCTATCCCCTCCACTCATTTGTCAACTATAAAACCCCAAAACTCTACCTTATAAAATCCCCAAACCCTTCTACATGTCCCTAAACAAAATTTCCCCCCATAACCCCTAATCCCATCATATTATTTCCCTTCCTAACACTCCCTTTTTGCATTGTTCCCCTTGGTGACAGAGATCACAACATCACATAATTTCACTACCATCATCAAAGGGAAGTAAAAGCACAGTCCATATATAGCAGTCATGGCATCTGAGCATTTATCGGAGTATGAGATGGAAACCCAAAGTGATTCATCCTCGGAAGAACAGGCTCTTCGAAGGCATCATAAAAGTGGAAAACATGTTAGGGAGGAGTACCACCCTCACAGAATTGAAGGCCTGCCCTCTTGCTATGTCATGTTTCCAACATCTATCATGTTTGGAGTTTTGTCAAAAGGTGGCTAGTGTTCGAGTTCATCATGAGTTGGCCTGTCTTTTTGTGCTTCACTTGCATGGAGATCATGCTATCTTAGCCGGGGTCACCTTCACACTGACACCTAAAACTATCTCATTAGCAACTAGCGTATCGAACGTTGGAGAACCATGGCACAAGAAACAGAAGGTTGATCGGTAGCATTATGAGCCTTACATTAAGGCCAGTTTCTTGAGGCAACTCCAAAGAGTCTTCCCATTTCGATATTTGAAAGATGAATATGCTCCACTCATGAAGTTGATCATGAAATATTTCAACTGTGAGGGGAGGCTATCTCGTTTATATGCCTATCACATCAAGTTTCTCATGCATTTTACCATGGTATGGATGATGAACATCCCATATTTCATTTGCAGGAACATAGAGAGGATGAACATCTTCATGTAGCACAAGACCCCTCAGCAGTAACTTAACAGTGTTTATCATTTTACTCTTATTAAGATTTTGGTGGTTCATCAGTTGGGATTACAGGGCATTACTTGGGATGACTTCATCTCCCATGACCTCTTCAGCACTTCATAGGTATTATCAGAGGTTGAACATGAGATAGGTGGTCCTTCTCATCAGTATGAGCGCCATGAGACCACTACTATGCCAGTATTCATCACCTATCAGAGAGGCAGTAGACATTTGTTTGCGGCAGCCAAGCCAGTGTTATCTCCACCAGGGGTGGAAGGGGCTTTTCTTCCGACATCGGAACACAGGTACAGGACAGGGGCAAGAAGCCCATGCATGACGAGGTGCCATCAGGTGAATGAGAGGCCAACTTCATCCTCATTCATGATGATGATACAGATGTGGAGAGTGCCAAACTTAGGAGGACCATCCAGGAGTAGCAAACAGAGATCCAAGCCTTGTCTCTCAATTTGGAGAGGGCTAAGTGGATTATCAGGTATTTGGAGCAGAGGAACAAACAACTCAAGGACCAGCATGAGATCATGGAGCTGCAAAACATCCATGAGAATCGCCAAGCTGCCCAACATAGGAGGATTGAGCTCACTCCATTAGAGCAAGAGATTAACAATGACGAGAGTCTTGGCTCAAGCGTATCAACATCCACCTTGAGATATTGCTAGAGAAGGTCGACAAGGAAAAAACCATATTGAAGTGGATGGTTTATCACTACAGGGCACGAAACATGAGTTCAAAGGTTCGGATAAGGAGTTTGAAGACGAAATTGAGCAAAGTGACAAAAAGGCAAAAGAGGAAAAAGAGAAAGATCAGCTCCGAATCTTGGTTGAAGCCTCTGTGGCCCAGCCTAGCACTTCATAAATGATCTCCAGCCCAAATTTCAAAAAAATTGGGGCAATTTTAGTCACATGACAAATTTTTGTGCACAAAACAGGGTTTTTCTCCCTGTGCGCCGCGCCACTGGCGCGCTGCTTAGGATTGGGAGCTCCAAATCACAAATTGTTTGCATTTTTGGATTCAACATAAAAAATCATGACTGCTGGTGCATGGACAAGAAGTTTGGGCAAGTTTTGAGTCCCCAGGAGGTCAAAAACACTAAAACAATGACCTCCCTGCCCCTATTTTGACACACGAGAAGCATTCTTGGGAGATTGAATTTTTGGAGGGGTAAATGAGCACCAAATTCAGAAATTCCACTTGGGTTGGAAAGTAGATAGGCAAGGCTTTCCAAAAACCACACTTGGACACAATTTGGACCCCAGCAGGTGCCTCAAAATTGCCTCCAAAGTGGTGCGACACATATAGATTTGGGCGCGGCGCATATAGACCCAAAGGCCAAAATCACTTCCGCTCCGCAACATTTCGATTCGTGACTTTCTCCAAGTGGGCCCGCTCATTTATACTACATTTTTCTTGGCACCTAAGGCAAATTTTAAAGAGTATTTTCACTAAAGGTTGGCTTCTATCCAAGTGGCAAAGGAAGACGAGCAGTCACCCAAGCCATTTGTCATTTTTGTAACGTTGCACCTGTAACTAATGGTTGCCTTTCCATTTCCAGTTTGTAATCATTTGAAAAACTCCCCAAATGTGGGTCATTCTATTTCCCAATGGCATAGTCTATTTATTGTATGCAAAACCATTTGCAAAGGGTTGGTTGTAATTTCTGGGAGACCGTGGGAGAGAAACTCAGTTCTTCATTGTATATTTCAACAGAGAATTAATGAAAGGCAGTGGCTCTGGTTCATGAGATTCATGTCATGTGAGTGTATCAAATGTGTTCTCTTTATGTTTCACATGTATTTCATTATGTTTCACAGTTCATTCATATTCATTTCCAGTGAAATTTTCTAAGTTAGATAAGGTAGAATTCATGTTTATTGCTCTGCCTGTGGGAAAGTTTCACGTTATGTGTTCTTCTTTTTGAAAAGATTCATGTTATGCCTTTCAACTCCTAAATAATCTTCCATTCCGCATTATTCAAATTTAATTGCTAGACTTTCCCCTGCTTGCTCACAAAGTAATCTGGCTTTGTTGTAAATTCTCTGTCATACTGTTCGTTGGTCCCATATATCCAGAAACTAGTCATTTTATAAAAGTTTGCTTCTTGTTTCCATATTTGTTACCTACCAAAATCAATATCAGTGTATAGTCATCTCAGACCATATTGTTTATTTATTCACTGAGCGTGACACAGAGAGAGCCCTCTCCTGTTCTGGTAGGGCTAGCTACCAGACTGAGCGTGGTTTGTGGTTACCCTGAATTTTGCCTTCCTTCAGCCTAAGACAGATTTAGGTGATAACAATTACATTTGTTGAAGAGTCTTGTATTTTGCAAGTTATGGCATCATGGAAGGAATCATATAGCATAAAAAGGATTAGAATCTAAAAATTTAGTTGCATCTCATTAGTAGCAGTCATATAACGGTACAAGGATAGAAGAATTTGGACCATCTCGTACTTCACAATTCATGAAACAACTGTTTGTTGTAGAAACAATCTTCTAGTAGGAAAGGATCGCAAGGATCCCCTACATAAACATAACCAACATTATGAGAAGGTTCTTTAGTAAATGGAAGAATCATTGTGACTTGGAAATAGTATATTCCACAAGAAGATATTAGAAAGAAATATAAAAATATTGATGGTATGAAGATAATAAAGTTGCATCTTGAAGCCATAATTGAAGCATATCTCATCTTGAGAAAGGAGTCTCACCATAGAAATTATCTTCAAAGAATGAAGATTTTTGTGAAAGAAGACAACTAGATGGCTATATGATGGAACATGTATGCATATATTTAGAAACTCTTCATTAAAAAGTAGAATTCATGTCTTCGGAAATATTGTAAGAAGAGTTGGTTGTAGAAATGTGCTTGGGAGCATGAGCATGCCATGTCTTGGTTAAGTTTGGAGAATACAAAACTCTTCCATTTGGAAGCATGATAAATGAGCATGGTATTGGTCAATATATGATATTGTCTATTGAAGAATGTAAGAAAATGGAGTTGTGAAGACCCTAATGGATACAACACTGAGACTTGCAAATTGGTTTGTTTCATGAACACATTGATTGATGATTTATAGATGAAGAGCGTGATGAAGGATTCTAATATGAAGATAGACCATGCAAAGGAATGTTAATATTAGAGGGTGCTAGTAGTATAATTTGATGTCTTGGTAAAAGGCTATCATGAATTGGTAACTCTATTATTGATGATTTGTTTGAGATATGATTTTGCAAACTATAAGAATCTATTGCAAAATTACAAAATAGAAAGAGAAATTGGATACACAACTATTTGGTTTAACTCAATTCAAACAACACATGGATTGAGTAGATAGAACTGGTATTGGCTTAGAAGATTATATGGAAAATGAAAAAGAGGTAGAAATTCACGAGATATGCTATTGGTCATGTTGATGAAGAAATTCACTTTTCCATACGGATAGAAAGAGCTATGATTAGCTCTACATTGATTGGTTTGACAACATACCTTTGATGACACAAATATTATAAACGGTGATATGGGAAAGTGATATAAAAGGCTGATGGAAAGAACCCTGTCATGAACATAGATCGAAAATGAGTTTGTCTCCATAATGTCTAGGAAGGTCAAAGCTCAAGTAAGATGTGATGATGTGAGAAAAGGAGTCCTTGGAGCTACTACTAATATCTCCACGGAAGAACAAGTAACTTATGAATGAGACAAAGATGAAGCTTATGGTTATGTCTCTCTAGTTGAGAGGAAGCTAGGATCTACTCCCTGTTTGAAAGGAAAGGATGATTGCCTTCCTAATTGAGAGGGAGTGATGTGGGACACTATATTCGCCATGTGTCCTACACTAGACCAAGACTAATAGTCATAATTATAGTGAAGGCACTGATAGGGAGAATGGAGGATTGGATAAGCATCTAGGGCTAAGAGTTCTTGGGGATTGGGAATCCAAGATAGAAGTGGTCTCATGGACTGAAACTCTTTGAGGATTGGACAAAGTATCCGAGATAAGAGTGGTTGAAGAGGACCAATATTCTTTGAGGTTTGGGAATCCAAGATAGGAATAGTCGTATAAGGACATACCTGGTCAACATTCGGATGGGGTATGTACCTTGAGAGGTTGTGGTGATGGTGTCCAAATGTGTGCCTCCCAACATTGTACTAATCTTGTGGAGAGTTAGATCTTGTTACTAAAAGCCTTGCTATATTGCTATTTGACAATGTTGGTAATCATGTTGATGCTTGAGGATGACTTATCAATATGACTCTTCTTATGAGAATATTTCAATTTGAGAGTATCAATATATCATTTATGTAATTATGAATACCTCCCTAGTTAAGAGGAAGTGCTAAAAAATGTAACTAGGTTCGGTCTTCATAATTGTCATTGTATATGTGTCATTATATATATTTCATGTAAAAAGAAAAAGAACAAAAGACATTATTATTTTCAAGCATGGGTTTCATGCTCAAGTCAAATGATTATTTAGCTCAAACATGTTCTTCACACTTCTAGGGTTTATTGAGTCAAAAAGAAAAGATATTTGTCATGACTCAAAATATTGTGCTGGAATCAAGTCCCATTTTGAATTTTGAAAGACAATGAAAAAATAATTTTATTTGAGTCAAAAATTTCATTTTTCCCCACAATACCAAGTTGTCCTTTCCTGGAGAATTCACCTTGTAAGGGACCCATTCGACCTCCTGGATGTGTATAAATAGAGGACAATTCGACCTTATTCGGAGACAAGAAAGCAAGTTTGATTTTTGTGCCAAGAAGTGGAAGAAAAGCCAATGAAATACTAGGGAATAAGATCTAAAGTCAAAGGAGAGAGAGTGGGGATCAAAAGAGAGATAAATATCCCATAGAATCTGCCACATGTGTAAAACTTTCAAGAATTGTAGGGGCCAAAAATTGGAAACCTAGTTGCAGGGGCCGAAAATCATAAGTTGGACCAAATTTGGAAGGCTTTGACTATTGTTGACTCGAGTTGACTTTTTCTTGTTGGAATGGCTTGAAATGATGGCCCAATTAGGTTTTGTGGGATGTATTTTTCTTGGATTTAAGGTCTTGTATTTCTTACTTTGATATGATTCTGTAAGAAGAGAAGATTTGATTGGCTTTTCCCATTGGAGGTGTTTTTCCCTAGCTTGGAGCTTACATCTCGTCTTCATTGTCCTTTGTGATCTTCATGGTTTATGATTTTGGTAATTGTTTGATGAAAAGAACATAATAAAAGTAATAAGAAGCTAACATAACTTCAAAAGAAATTATCAAGTAAAGAGAAATCACCCTTATTTTTTCCCTATTGATTTCTTAACAATGTACTCATAATTATTTAAAGAAGATTAATACCATGTACATGGTTAACATTGACTAGAGAGTTGTTAAATGTTGGTTGGATTTTTTGTGCATTATACTCATTCATTATTTCATTATGCATTTTTTTTTTGGGGTGTGCGTCACATTCTTTCCACGACTACCCCACGCATGGGGGGGGGGAGGGGGGGGGGGGGTGTAGCCCCCCCGGTACATTGTGTCAGGTGGAACAAGGGGGGCAGTTGACCCCCATGTCAAGGGGTATGTAGGGGTGAGGTAGCCCCCTGCACGAGGTCTAGGGCAGTGCCTTGGGAAATCTTTTTTTGGACACTATATTAGGTGGGTGGACCTACTTATGGTTTTGTGCATGGATTTCACACATGGTTTTGGTTATGATGGGTTTTTGTCCATGGTATTTTGTAGATCCAGTCAAGGGAACTATGGTTATGTTCTAATGTAGGGTGAAATTGAAAGGAATATAATGAAAAAATCAATTTGGTAGTCCTAGTTTTGGGATCTAGGGGAAAATCTCTGTGTATATCTATTTTATGTTTTATGTGTTTAATTTCTATTTTTTAGAATTCGTATGCAGGTAATTTCTATAATGTATAAATTTACATTTGGTATTAGAGTTGTTTTGGCTTCAAGGTATCTGAATATTTTACAAGTCCCCCAAATTTTCCCAGTCACGGGGCACTTAAAATTTCAAAGGAGGAACTTACTACCCCTTTTGTCCATTCTCATCCTCCATTCTCATTACCAAATAAAGTGGTATCTCATGCTAGTGTTGGAATTGGAAAATCTGAAAATTAAATTTTTGATCCACTTATCCCACCTTTATTTCCTTCCTATGGTCAAGATTTTATCCAAGAAAACATTGAATGTTCTAATAAAACCATGGAGCCTGAGGTGAAGATTGATCCCTTGATTCCAACAGATAATATTTATGTGCATAAGTGAAATCTTGAATTTGATTTTATTGAAGGTATTTCTTTTTTGCGCAATACCTTTCATCCTCTATCATTTAAACCTCATGACCTCATGTAACTTTATTCACTTAATCAATATGCTCCACTAGTAATTTCTCTCGAAACTTTTGCTTCTCAATTTGTTGGTTCATGTGGTAATCAGGTACAAGGTGGTCACATTTTGTAGGTAGACGAATAAAAGGATGAAGTAAATTTCAATCTCTCTTCTCTTTTTCAAATTCCTCTATGTCACAATGATGTTTTAACATTATTTGTTGATCAAGAATCTCAACATCTTAGTAATCAGTCAAGTGGGATTGAATTCCTCAACCAAAAATGAACTCTTGGGCAACCATCACCCTGAATACAATGAATCCACTTATATGCATAGTGATGAGTTCCCAAGTACTTTGGATGATATCTTGTTTTCACAAGAAGACTTGGATTTGCAAGGCTTTGATGTGGAATTTTATTTGATCATAAATAGTTTCTCATAGGAATCTCTTCCTCAGGTCACCAATCGTTGTGTCGAAATATGTATAATGAATAAACTAATATATCATGTTGTTCCAATTTGTATTATGATGAATTAGATCTTATGTCCACACAAGGTGGTAAGGTTGCCTATGATGAAGAACATGATGTGGTTGAACATTTGTCTTACACTTCATGTAATCTTTTTGGTGATGTTGGCACATCTGATGAAGCTATCAATTTCAATAATTTCCATCTGATTCATAATGATCTTGATGGAATAATTAGTGACAATTGCCTTCACATAAGTATTGATCTAACTATACCTTCAATTTTTTATCATTCAACATTTGAAGGATCTAGGACTCGTCAAGAAGTTGATGCACTTCAGTTTCCATTGATGGTTATGTCAAGTCCTAGAAATCTTAATGAGGTCCTCAAACTAGGTCAGCTCCAGACCATCTCACGTAATTATTTTCTCAACATTGTTTCACTAGATTTAAGCTCTCGCTTGAAGAATTTTCAGCATTTTCAAGTTAATTCTATTAATCCTAAACATATAATTTGTTCTTGTTTGGTTAATTATTCTTCATGTAAATCTCTTGTATTAAATACATGGTTGGAATGCATATCTCTCACAGATGTACATAGCTTTGAAGCCCATTATTATGATTATCAAAACAAATATCATTACCAGTTGAAGGATTCCATCCTATCAAATTCTTCTTTGAATAATTAAATTCTTATCTATTTATTGTATCTTATGAAGTTAATCATTTTTTTTGGCACAATCTATCCTTTTCGAGGTTGATAAATGCTTGACTCGTTCAGCGTATGAAAACCCTCATGTTGATATTGATATTGTATTTTATTTAACATATGTTTCAAATAGTTTCTCAGCATGGTATCCTAATTGGTTTCCCGTATTTACAATGCAAAAAATCGTTTTTAATCCCAAAATGTCTCATGTTGTTGATCTAGCATGTAATCGAGTACAGAGGGGACCAATGGAGAATCAAGAACATTATATGCCAACTCATCAATCTGATCATAATAATGGTGTCACTCGATTAATCATTTTCCCATTAGTGCATCTGATGATAGTTGTTTTACATCAGTTAATCTTGTTGAGTCCATTAATCTTTATGATTCATTATTTCATTGTTTAGGTACCTATCGAATAGTTGAGGCATCTCAAATTTTGTTGATGTTTATGTCAGCTCCTCATGATATTGACAAAGTTTTTTAGCAATATCAGATTAAATCTCCCTCCCAAGATTCTCTTTTTATTTCGAGTGTGTTGATTTAAAGTTCATCTTTCCAAGAATTCCAGGGTTTTCAAATCGGTTGTTTCAAATACTATGACCAAATCTATGATTGGATAGAGGAATCTAATTAGGTAAGTTTTGTTTCTAATAATAAGTTTCTATCTTTCTTGATGTTTTCTAAGATTGAAAATACAAACAAATGTATATCCACAAGTAGCGTTCAAGGTTTTTATGATCATTGTTCTAATCAACAAGTTAATGTTGCAGACTGGTTGAAGCTAGTTGTTATGGCACATCCCTTTACCAATAGGCACGACCTTCAATTTATTGTGCAAGGTATTCATGTTGACACCTTTATTTCTGCACATTTTTTTTATACTGGTGTTAATTGCTCATAACTTTCTTCTTACAAGTCAGGAGCAAATTCGTGGCGTCATTGGAAATTTGGTTTCACATGATCCTAACCTTTTAGTTTAGATAGATTAGGATTTAGGTTTAGCTTTTTTCTTATGCTTAGTTTCATTCTAGTTACCTTTGCATTGCATTACATCACTTTTCATGCATTCCCTTTCTCATTTCATCTTTGTTTTCCACATCCTCTTTACTAGTATTTACCTTGCTTTCATATGTTTTGTATTTTATGTCATGTCATGTTTTATTTCATGTATTTTCTCACATTTTTTTTTAATTAGAGCATGTAAGAAAGTCATCCTCTTTGGATCTATCGAAACGTGGAGAATTTTCAAAGGGTAATTGTGACAATTAGCAAAACTTAGCTTATATTTGGTCTACTTCTTTGTTTGGTCCTAAATATCTTTTAGGGTCAATGATGCACATATGGAAAATATTTCTCATCTTAGATAAAAGCACAATTGGATCTATGATGCTCATATCAATAACAAGATCTTTGTTCCTTGAATCAACATTTTATATTGATTTTTTTAACATGTTAGCTCAACTGAGTAGAGAAGGGAAAAGATGAAAACCTTAAGTGAGTGTTTCGGGAATAAGTACCCTAGGGCTTTGGGTTAGAACCCTAATAGAGCAGAGGCAAACTACAACAAGAAACACTCATACAACTCAGGGAAAATGCTTATATAATCAAACTACATAAGAGCGACCGTACTCAGATTTCCTTCATTCGAGTAGGTCTCGCAAGGTTCAGACCCTCGGCAACTCCTGATGTTCTTCAAACCTAAAAATCATTCAATTCGAACATACATAATAGTATAGAAGTAAAGAATATTCACAAAATTTGACTTTATATCATATAAACAAATGATTGATCATACATCAAAACAACATTCATATATGAATTACAACATAATTTGATGCATAAACAAAGTTAATTTCGGAAATAAGACAACATTTATTTTATTGCAGTAAGCTATAAATAACATGGAGAGAATTAACTTGAGTCTTATTCTTCCAGCTCCAAGCAAAACCGTCCTCCAAATTCGTCCTATCCCGAACTTCAACAATCTTCTTCCATAACCAAAACCATGATATCTCAAGCAAGAGGGAGAATATCTATAATCAAGGAAACAAGGGTTTCCTGAAGTTTGGGGAAGTGCATGAGGCGCAGGGATTCATCATCCTCAATTAGGGATAATCTCAGTATAATAACTTTATCTCTTCTCCTCCTTTAGGCCTTCCCATAGAAATCTATTTATACACTTCCCAATTATTTTTTTAGTTGGGAAACAGTTGGGCCATGGGAAATAGGAAGTAACTAATAGGTAAAACCTGTGAACTCCACCCATAATTAAGGAAATTTAAATTTTTAAGTGATTTAACACATATATGCGAGTTGGGTATTGACTGACCCATGTGTACACACTTTTATGTCAGGGAAAAGTAGCATACAGGGAATAAAACATTGTTTTTAATATATTACGACCAAGTCTAGAAGGAAGGGTTTCCCTATGCCATAAACCACGCATCACAAATACCAAGGGTTGTAAATGGTGCTATAAAAAATGCCCCCTAATATATGAGGTCATAAGGGGTACGTGATGGACGAAATGTATTAAGTGTATGGAAAGAATCTCGTCGAGATTGAGAAGGACTTCACTAGAATTAAGCCTGCCAAGCCATCAAAAGAGATTAGAAAGAAACTTCTGTTTGAGGTGGGCATACCCATGCTTAGAAAAAGTAAAGCATGTCTGCATATCAAGTACAAGCGGATCCAATATGTATACAAGTATAAAGAACTGAAAGTACATGACTGGTCATTTGATCATGATCGAAAAAAGTACATGTCTAAATATCACATATAAGAAGACAATCAATGATGCTGAAGGATGAAGCTGGTCATTGATGTCAAAAACTGATCCCAATAGTACCAAATGAACATGATGGAATAAAATGATACTACATCGCAACTCATATGCTAGCATATAAGATGTCGCTATGAAGAATTGCAACATATAAGGTGGATGGTGTCAACTAGCAGCAACAAGAGCAACTGACAAGTGAACCAAAACATGTCAATGCAACCCGAGGTCTTCACTGACTGCCGCGGTACATTTCTACACAATGGGAATAAATGATCTGAGGTCAACCACATGAGAAATCGTTTGATTACTAGTCATTGATGTATACTGTTAACAAACACGAGACTACTCACTGATAATGATAATGAGAGTCAAGGTACCGAGTACAATCTAACAAGTGCGAATAAAGGAGCTAAAGCCGAACACCTGGAAGAATCTATCAATCAGGCGACAATGATGGTTTCCCACTATCGATAGCGAAGGAATATGCCACTGATGGCTGCAAACCCTAAGGTACTACCAAATGGACTCTAGATATTTGTCCCAGAGCAAATGAGTTGTAGTCGATAAGGAAAGATCTGGTACAAGGAAGGCATTAAGGCAACCTTCATCAATCTAGCATGAGTGTAACTCGTAGGCCAATAATGTGGAAGGAATCAGACAAAAAAGATGTAGTAACCCAACCAAAGCACATTTCTGGCGTACACAAGATGTATCTAGCGCACGTTAGAAACCCTTTGAACCAACCAATAATGAAAGCTAACACAGAGGCGAGGAATCCACCAATAAGGTCAAATGGAAACCAAGGCACTGCATGAATCCCAATGTGTGATAATGAAAGCTAATGTCAAACACAAGGGAAACCACTCAGTCAAAGACCCATGATACTGATTGATGTTGAGCACAAGGTGACCTATCAATAATGAAGATAGGGCCAAGATGTCACTATAGACCTGCCCTCAAAGCAGGATGTCGTCATCGATAAGGACAAGACCCGCCAACAAGAAGTCAATGGAGACCTTCTCAAACTAGCACGAGAAAAGGATCAATATAACTGATGTAATGACAACATGACACTGACAACTAGGGATGGACGACTGAAGAATAGGTCAAGGGACACCACAGAGAGGCCAAATCAGGTTTACTTCCCTTGAACAAAAGCACGACTCAATGGTGACTATAAGGCAGCTTATGATAACTCTATATAAGTTTGTCATGTAGAAGGCATGAGAAAACTCTCCATATGATTGGAAGAGGTAACCAATCGGAGGAGTACTGACTCAATAATAAGGTTAAGGTGTACCTAAGTCAAACTAAATCCTGCCCAAATGGAGGAGAGACTTACTTTTGAGTGCTTTGTTCAAGGGCGACACGATTGACTCTAGCTGCCAACAAGATATGGAAATGTTGTCCCATTCTCGCTCTTTTTGGAATATATAATTTCTTTTGTCTTTTTCTTTGAGCTAGAAAAAGAATAAAAGAATGTTATAGTATAGTGGAAAGAACTAGTGTCAGAGAAACATATGATTTAGTTCTTGGGAGGGGAACATTCCTATTCTCAATGTAGGGAGGCAAAACTAGTCAAGGATACTCAAAGGGATGCTTTTTCCATGGGTAAAAAGGTGCGTCAAGTTGCAAAAGCTAAGTGATTGCGTGGTTGATTTTGTAGAAGACATGGTCAAACAAGTGGCTTAAACACAAGTCCAAGTGAAGCCAGCTCAAGGCCAAAAAGGTGAAAATACTCAAAATGCAATGTAGCAGGACAAATCAACACAAAGGAGCCTCTAGTGTATAAGGCCAGAAATTAGCACGGAAGAAAGGAAAATGTGTCTTCAATGCATAAGTCATGGTGGGACTAAAGAGGAGTCCCGAGCCTACTCAGTATAGCAGCATGGGAAACCAATGTCAGTGATGTTCTAACTAAGATGTCGATGTAAAGGATGGCTCTACCATCACATCATGATTTCAAAAATTGGCGAGTGAAAATGGTTTGCTAACGAAGATATGATGGGGTCGAACCTATGGCTAACGCATCGCTGAATGGAGGCTAGTATGAAAGATGCAACGGAAAATGGTTTTCCATAACCTAAATGCTAATGAGTGAATGGTACCTACCATGACGGGTCAACGGTCATGGGACTGAAATAACATCTCGAAGAAGTCTCCAAAATATCCTGAAAAACAACCCACTCTCAGCAATCCAAAACCACAAGTCAAAAAATACATGAGAAAAAAATCAATATTTGAAAAACTATTTTGCAATTTCAAAGCTATATAATGACTTTTGGATTCACAGTTTTTTCATTTATGTTTGGAGCAAAGAGCTATGGAGCAAAACGGAGCAAGCTTTCCTTTGAACAATTGGACCGTTCAAATCACCCCAAAGTTACCAGGTAACCCTCAAATCATACTTGTAACGTTTTGTGATGGTTTTTAGAAGTTTTCTTAAAGTTCTGACTATGGGAAATTATGCCCAAAAATATAACTCTGCATACGCGTGGGTTGGATGTGATCAACCCATGTATACGACGGCCCTACATGAGACTGTGTGTAAATGGAACCCACATGTACGCGAGTTAGAGTTTAAACATAAAAACTAACGGTTGAAACTCAAATATTTTGTAGGATGACCATCACATGGAGGGAAAGAGAGCATACCACAATTGGTAATGAGGTAATGAATGACCAAAATGCATTAGATGCTTTGAGAGGCTGTGGCTTATTGAAATTCTTCAAAATACCAAACATGAAAGCCAACACATGCTTGCTTGAAGTACTGATCCACTACTGGAGTGTAGAGGATGATGCCTTCATGATAGACCAGATGTCTATACGAATTGAGGTCGAAGACATCTACTTTATTACGGGTCTCTCCCGAAGAGGGGAGCTCGTGAATTCGACTGGCAGGACAAGAAGTAGTCTTTCAGTAGAAGACTATGTACATATATATTGTCCTAGACACCCAGAGAAGATTGGAAGTCAAATTCCAATAAAAAATGTGGAAATTTTATCTCTAAGGATTCTACTATTTACCATTGCATGGGTAGATGGATCATCTTCACTGCGTCAGGCATCACGAGTGTCCATAAGCCTAGTAGTGGAGTGTCTTACCACGGTATTTGATTGGTGCACACCTCTTCTGACTAACATGAAGAGCCAATTGACCTTGTTGGGTACCTATAATACTAGTGATTACCCCATTACTATTGTAGTTGTACCCATTATTAATATTGTTGTGCCCCTATTATCCCCATATTGTTATTACTGTGCCCCATAGAATCCCTCTATTGTTATTTTTGTGGCTTTATATTATTATTGTTAGGTTGGCCGGTTATATTGTGACTCCTTAGACTCCTATATATAGAAAGGAGGTTTTTTCATTTGAATCATCCAAGAATTGTTCATTTATGTAATGTAAAGGAGGTTTCCCCCTCGAAGAGGCTGAATTCTAAGGCGTTGATCTATCTTTTTCTATCTTTTCTTGAGCTGGTTTCATAACATTTGGTATCAGAGCTTTGGATTCTAGGGTTTCGCTGCTCTAAACAGGTCATCGTGGCATTTTTGCTATAACATTTTGTCTGTGGTGTTTCAGAAGCTAAAAAAAAACCCATTTGAGAAGAAATCGCGCTGAATGTCGGATCCAAATTCCAGAGCTAGTCGCACTATATTTGCGGAGATATGATCTAAGGAAGTTGGTCTTCTTGCAGACTCCTGAATTTCATTCCAAACAGGTGACCTGGGGAAATCGTCATAGCTTTCTCTCTGAGCATCTGATTGAAATTTCGTAAGAAGTTATAGAAAGAGGACGGACTTTAGTTTCTTGTATATATATTTTAGAGCCAAAAGTCGAAACAATGACTCGTGGCACATCGTACAAGTTCGGTCTACTGAACTAGTCTATAATCAGGTCACTGTGGGAGATTTTGCATAACTCTTCCTTGGAGAATCCAATTTGGATCAGATTGGCGGCATTGGAAAGAGGATACAAAGGGCTACTGCATATCACAATTTCAGAAGTGGATGATCTGAAAGTACAGAGATACATAATAGGCAATATCGAGCTCCTACAAAGTGATAAAAGGTGTGTAGATTCTTTTAAATTTTTTCTTAAGATTGGTTTGAAAATTTATTTTGAAGGAATTTAAAGGGCATAGTAGAACATTATTATCAGTAACGGATGCCTCGAGGAAAGAAAATGCAAACACCTAGTAAGGAACCTGAAAGCCCTAGCATGACTCATGAAGAAGAGGAAGAAGTGCTACATGATATAACAAAATTACAAGAACAAGTGCAACAAACGTCACGCTCACAAAAGCTAATAGAAGCTAAGATAAATGTCATGAAATCTAAGATAAAGGGCGTGGAAGCTAATATGAATGGCATGGAAGCTAAGATGGATGATTGGAAGACATATTTGAAGACATACATGGAAGAATTGAAGATAAATATGAATAAGTTGCTACAAGAAATGGTCAGTAATGGTGAAAGGGTAGTAAAGGAAACTCATGATGAGAACAAAAGAAATGTTAATCATGATTCCATAGACTCTAATGTTGGATCGAAGACCCACCATATTCCAAAAAATCGATATGAGGAAGTTTGATGGCAAGGATCCCGCAACATGGATATTACAGATGGAGCAATTTTTCGATCTCAATAATGTGCAAAACACACAAAAGGTACTTATGGCAACTTTATATTTGGAACCAAATCAGTTTGTATGGTATCAATGGCTTTGCTCTCGGAAACAATTTATCACTTGGGAAATTTTTACGGAAGAATTGATGGCACATTATGAGGATACAAAAAGCAACACTTTTTAAAGCCAATTGATAAGTCTCAAACAAAAGGGTCCAATAATGGAGCACATTGAGGAGTTCCAAAAATTGAACATAAGGGTAAAAGATATTCCAGAGGAGCATAGGATGATGTGTTCATAGGGTCTTTAAAGGATAATATCCAACATGATGTTCGCCTTTGGAACCTGATTCATTAGAGAAGGCATTCAGGTTAGCAAGAACAATGGAAAGCAAAATTATGGCAACCAGGAACATACCACTCACTCACAACTATAAAGATGGAAGTGTTGTTGCCCCTAGTCCTCCACAACCTATAAGGTTGACACCACAACAATTGGAAGAAAAAAGAGCAAAAGGCTTTGTTACAATTCTGATAGCAAATACACTAAAGGTCACAAGTGTGCTGAGAAGAAATTATTCTACATAGATTGTGAAGAGGAAGAAGAAAAGGAGCAAGAAAGGTCAAAAGAAGAAGATATACTCCAGGAACAAAGCCTAGATGAAGAAGAAATAAATCCGACCATATCTTGTAATGCATTGGCAGGAATTACCACTCCTCAAACTATCAAGATAGAAGGACAAATCAAGAAGAAAAAGGTAATAGTGTTGATTGATTCAGGAAGCAACCACAATTTTATTCATTGTAGGGTAGCAAAAGAATTGAATTGCTTCCTATATCCATCACCAGAGTGTCAAGTGATGATTGCAAATGGAGGAACAATAAATTGCTCTGGAAGGTGCATAATATCAAGCTTATCCATGGGAGAATAAATGGGTATTGACAGCCCAATGCTTTCCATTCCCAATGGGAAGGTGTGATGTTGTACTAGGAGTCCAATGGCTACAATCCTTGGGTACAATAGCTTTTAATTTTCATGAACTTTTCATGAAATTTTTTGTGGAAGGAAAGGAAGTTGAATTAAGGGGTATTGCAGGGAACCAGGAAAGATAATCAGCTCTAATGGTATTACAAAGCTTCTAAAAAATGAGCAAAGAGGTGTAATTGCACAATTATGTTTGCTAGATGTTTCCATATTGGAATCATCTATTTCTCCAGATCTCCAAAAGTCCTGGACAATCATTCCAAGGTATTTGAGACTCCCAAAGGTCTCCCACCTATGCGTGATCGTGATCATACTATTCATCTGATTCCAGGAAGTGTCCCTCCAAACATCAGGCCGTACAGATATCCCTATGTCCAAAAGAGTGAAATTGAACGTATGGTTGCAGAAATGCTAGAGGCTGGTATAATTCAACCAAGTCAAAGTTCTTTCTCTGCTCCAGTAGTATTGGTGCACAAGAAGGATGGATCATGGCGCATGTGTCCGGATTATAGGGAGCTCAACAAGCTCACTATTAAAGATAAGTTCCCCATTTCTGTCATTGATGAATTATTGGATGAATTGCATGGATCAATTTACTTCACCAAGTTGGATCTTCATTCAGGGTATCATCAAATCAGAATGAAGATTGAAGACATTCCGAAAACAACATTTAGAACTAGGGTCATTATGAATTTTTGGTCATGCCTTTTGGCCTTACCAATGCACCTTCTACATTTCAGGGTTTGATGAATTCCATTTTCAAACCCTTCCTTAGAAAATTTGTGTTAGTATTTTTTGATGATATACTAATCTACAGCAAGTCTTGGAAGGATCATGTTGAACATGTTGACAGGGTGCTACAACTATTGAGGAGAAATAATTATATGCACAAAGATCCAAATGTTTCTTTGGAGTCCAAGAGGTGGAATATTTGGGTCATATTGTATCTCATGAAGGA